>CAUYON010058559.1:0-27700 GCA_963573935.1 Arctocebus calabarensis
AGAGTATCAATGTCTTTATATAGTGATCAAGAAAATGCCATGAAGGTTATCTGTAACAGTACGATCAAAACATTTCTGAATGTATATGAATCATGCCCTATGATTGCACCAATGTACAGAATTATGATTCAATAAAATTATAAAAAAAAATTATTTATCACATTACAAATAAAAAGATTTTTTAGTATATTTCCCCCACTCAGAGCCTATTTTTAATTTACATATCTTACTTCATATAATATTTTTATTCTGTCATTTAATTCTTTTCATTTTTTGCTTTGTATAATGTATCTCTTGCCTGACCAGATGGCAGTGAATCAGCCAATAATCACGGAAGGCACATCATAATATATTAACATCCTAATGACTTATTTTCAGAGCTGTTTCCAAAAATCACAATCAATAATAAGAATACAGAGTTGACCTGGAAACAAGATCACAGGCTCTGAAAATATTCTGATACCGCATTCTTATTTTCCATTTGTAATGGGCACTGTATCTTGATTTACCAGTTTCCACTACCCAGGTCTCCCTAATAGATCTTCAAATTTGTCCAGGATAAACATCCCTCTTCCTTACAGCCCAAGCTCCTCATGGAATGCTGCCCCAACCTCCACTCTACAAGTGAGACTGATTGCTTTAATGGTAATCACCTTGCCACTGATTAGCTTAGAAATGGACAGATGACCTATTTATGATTAATGAAAAACAAGGAAAGATTTCCTGGCAGCTTCAGAGAGAGACCTTGGTGTCCTTCTTACAGGGTGATGGGATCTCTACCCCCACTACCCCCACCCCTGCACTCTTTTGTTTCTTTTATATGGTAATATTTTATACTGTTTAATTTTTTTTAACTTCCATTTCAGACCTTATCTATTGAATTTCCACCATGTGGGAATTAGGGATCTAGCATCCCTTCCTTATTCCCTTGTTCCTACCACACATGTACTCCTTCATCACTTCATTACCTCCAATGCAATCTTCCCAATAAAGTTATATTACATAGTGTAATTTCAAGTCTATCAATATTCGGTATTTACATAGTAGTTACTGTATAAACTCAACTCAGATTTGAGTCAAGTGTCAGGTGTGTGCTGGTAAACTAGCTCTCTGAAAAGAAAAAAAAAATCACAAACATTTAAGTCCTGATTTGTACAGTTGGCTGATTTTTGTGGTGTACATATTTCAGCTTTGGCCACTTTCAGTTTACTGTAACAATTAAATGTAAAGTTTGAAAGAAATGGGCACATTTGGTTCTCGTCAGCTTTTAATAATTGTCATTTTGGTATTGTTAGCCTGCTACATTTTCTGTTCTTACAAATGATAAAAGAGCAAACATCCCCAATCATATAACTTTCTTCTCAAGAGGTAAAGCTGTATCAGATATTTTATCCATTTTATGTTTTTGAAGACTATCTCGTCGCATTTGCTTCTGGTTGCCTTCTCTGCCTGGAACTCATCATCCTGGGATTTCCCTGCATTATCTCTGGAATATTCTTCTTCCTGCCCTGGATCCTGTTTCCAGAGTTTATGTCTTTTTAAAAATTTACTTCCTCATTCCGGTGAAGTGCTGCCTCTGAAAGCTTCCTAAGAAAATGTTTGAGACTTTGCATATCTGAAGGTAGCATAAAGATGCTTCACATTGGGTTGACAGTAGGAGTGGTTACATCATTCCAGCTTGGAAGTGATTTCAACCCTGATACATGAGAATGTTTACGACCCTGATACATTTTGTTCTAGTTCTCAATGTGGGTACTGAGAACACTACTGACATTTTGATTAGTGATCTGTTGCCTGTCATTTGCTTTTCCTCTGCTGATCTTAAGTCTTTTGTCCAAAATATTTATGTTTTGAGAATTAGAATGCATTCCAGGTATCACTTCAGTAGCGTCAGTTTGCCAACATTCAAATATGGTTTTATGAATTGAAGATAAGTATGGAATAGGTCATACCTAAAGGGAATATGGCAGCCTATAATCCTCATGTAGCCACAGAGTATAACATCCATAACTTTGTGTACTCAAGTGAGAAAAATAAAATTTATTCCAGAAAGAGTTGATAAGAGGCATTTATTTATTTATTTATTTAGTGGAGTCTCATTTTATCGCCCTCAGTAGAGTGCTGTGGAGTGACAGCTCACAGCAACCTCCAGCTCCTGGGTTTAAGCGATTCTCTTGCCTTAGCCTCCCAAGTAGCCAGGACTACAGGCGCCTGCCACAGCGCCCGACTAATTTTTGATGCAGTTCGGCCGGGGCCGGATTTGAACCCGCAGCCCTCAGTATATGGGGTCGGTGCCCTACTCGCTGAGACACAGGCACTGCCCGATAAGAGGCTTTTATTAAATTCATATTTTGGAGGGGTTAAAGAAGAATAAAGAACACAAAAGTCTGGAATGGAAAAGAGAAAAAGAATGGGTAGTATTAAAACACTATTAATGAATTTCTATTGTAGAGAAGGATAAAGAGGGAAAACAAAACAAAAACAAGATCCATAATCTTACCTCATAAGTACGTTCTCTTGATGCTTTAATAATACTTATAATAAAAATAATATGTGACCAAGGACATAAAATCATAAAATTCAAATGATCATAAGGGAATATCATGAAAGTAAAATTCTCCTTCCCCAGTGTACTATCCCACAATTCACAAGTTTCCATTTATCTTTCCTGGAAGAAAACATGTTAAAATTGTAAAAAAAAAAAAAAAACTACCGCAATTGTGACCCCATAATAATGTCCTGCCCCTTTCTTTAATACATAATAATACAACTCATATTTAGGTCACAGAAAAATACTTCATTGTCTTTGATGGCTGTGAGATATTCCATTGTATTCACCAGGGCTCAGACGATCATGACCTGTGGTCAAATCTCATCCACTGCTTGTTCTTATATGGTCCATGAAATAAAAATGGCTTTCATAATGTTAAATGATTAATGAAAGTAAAAAGAACATTATTTTTGCAACATAAGAAAATTCTGTGAAATTCAAAGTGCAGTGTCCATAAATCAGGAATTGTTAGAAAACAACTAGCTTCATTCACTTATATATGTCTGTGGCTGCTTTTGCAGTACAAGAGCCCAATGGTAGTTGTGACCCAGACTAGACAGGCTGAGAGCCTAAAATATTTACTATGTGACTCTTTTGCTGACTTTTGGTATAGAGTATATATTAACAATTTAATCAAGTTGACCTTAACACAAGAATTCATATAGTTTGAATGAATGAAGGTGAAGGAACAGTATGGACAGAGCTGAAGAAGATGCAGCATGGGGAGCAGTCAGTGGGATTAGGGTTTGACAGTGATAAGAAAGAGAGGAGGAAAGATAGGCCGTGGCCATGCCATGCCAATGTTCCAATGGCAGGTGGAGGAAACTGCCTTTCATCTGGAGGGAAAAGGGGAGATGTAGAGGGTTTGGAATGGAGTAAAAATGGGGTGAAAAGGGATCTATTTTAGAAAAATCAATCTATGCAATGTGGAATTAATGTAGTGGGAATTCTAACAGATTAAAAAACATTTAAAACACTATTTTAGAGTGTTTTTAAGTGTTTACAGTTTTTTTTTAATTTCAGATTACATGATTTAGTAATTGTAAATTGAGTTGCAATGAACATACTAGTGCACATATCCTTATGGTAAAATAAGTCTATTTTTCCTCTAGGTAGACACCTTGTAAGGGTACTGCAGGACCAAATGTAAGGTTTACTTTTAGCTCTTTGAGGATTCCTCATACTTCTTTCCATAGAGTTTCTATTACTTTGCAATCCACCAGCAGTGAAGACAAATTCTTAAGTATAAATGTACCATTGAAATATTTCATACAGTACTAAAAATCAAAGAAAGTGTCTAGGTGTTTATGGACATATGCAAAGTCATTTAAAAATCACTTAAAATTATTTATTTTTTATCAAATAATATCAGAAATATTATTTGATATTTCCATCAAAAAATTTACCATTGAAATTTTGGTTTAGTCCTTCTCACTATACCCAGCTATGATTAAATTTTTTTTCCATATTATAAACAATTCAAGAAACTAATTAAGTCATATACTAGCTGCTGAATTAAATTGAAGTATGTTACGTGATTAATTAATTAACTGAAATATGATATGTGATAATTAATTAATAATTAAGATTAATTCTTAATGTATAAGCTTCAGACTCAAATATGGCAGTCGAAGACATACAAGATTGTTATTTCAAAGGCATAATATGAAGTGTTCATCATTATCTGGTTGAAAGTTCTAAATAGCACTATTCCTGGTCTCCTAGATGAAGTAATTCTAATTAACCTTATAAAAATGAGTTTTGTACAGTATGTGAAAAATCAAGGATATAAACAACCATTAAAGAAAAGCCTAATCACATTATAACAATTACGTTCAACTGACACATTAGACAATAGTCACACGGCACCATCATAGTTTAAATGTCATCATAAATACTATGAAATGGTAATTTTATTTTGTCATATTATTTAAGATAATATTTTAAATTATTGTTGTAAACAGTCACAAAGATGTTGCATTAACATGAGAATTTGAATGTGTACTCTGTAGATTTTTAATTTTTTGAAGAGTATGATAGACATTAATCTAAATTATATTAGGATGTAAACAAAGTAAACATTAGGACTCATTTTTAGTAGTCTTTTACAAAATATTAATACATCTTGGGGTTGGAGCAAAAACAGATAGAGAGAAAAAAGGAAAATGTGGTTCAATTTTGCTTGCAGAGGTGTTTTCTCTTCATGCTGAATAACTAGCCATTCTAGTGATGAAGGCAAGTATAGCGGTCTAAGATTTTGTCTCTGACAACAGGAATAATTGGATTCCTATGTGACTTTGGCGTGTTTCTGAACAGTGATCCCTTCCTAGTGGGTCCTTTAAGCCTCAGATTTCTACTCTAAGCTCAAAGTCTTTTTGTTAGATTTAAATGTGCTTATGAACTTAGTTCTTGTCATTATAAAAATACTAAGTATTGAATAAATGACATTGTTTTTATTATAATTATTGCTTCTCATCTTAAGTTGTATTCTTAATGATTACATTTTGAGGTATAAGTTGTTACCATATTGTTTAACAGCCCTCAGGTGATGTTTTGCTTAGCCTTGAACAACATCTGTTTAACAGAGAGGTGTGCCGACTCAGTCCAGCCTGCTCCCTCGCCTCCACATCTCAGGGTGTCCTTGTTTCTCTGCTTTGGTATCAAATACGGCTGAAATTGCCATGAACTAGTAAAAATACGTTCATAAAATTGCCTGATTCCCCAAGTCACTTTTTAGTGTGAGAGACAAGAGTAAAGAGAAAGAAAATTGCTTTTATTTTAAGAAATAAACTAGTCAAAGGGCAGACTGATAAATTCCATGGCAAACTGGAAAGTGTTTTTATTATATGTATTACAATAGTAGAAATATATTTCTTTATATATATGTACATATGTATATGTGTGTATTTTAATTTTATAGAATTTTAATCATTCTATACATATACTCAGCCAATAATCAACTGGAGTTTCACCTTGACTAAATTTTTATCCTTTATTTGAGAAGGTATTTGTACTGATTAATAAAGCAAATTCCTGGTTCAATTTTTCTTTATATATATACATACATGTATGTTGTGTTTTTATCATATTTATTACAATAGTAGACATGTATTTCTTTATATATATACATATTATATATGTATATATATGCATTATTAAAGCAGATTCCTGTATTAAAGCAGATTCCTGTTTCAATTTTTCTATATATACATATATATACATACACATACATACATATATGTTGTGTTTTTATCATATGTATTACAATAGTAGAAATGTATTCTTTATATATAAATACATATAAATATTTGTATAGTAGAAATATACATATTAAGAAATACATTTCTATTATTGTAATACATATGATAAAAACACAACATATATATATATATGCATGTATGTGTGTGTCTATATATATATGTATATAAGAAAGAAAAATGGAACCAGAAATCTGCTTTAATCAGTACAAATACCTTATCAAATAAGGGATAACAACTTAGTCATGTATTTCATATACATATATATGTACACACACACACATACATACATATATATATAAAGAAAGACATTTATACTATTGTAATGCATATGATAAAAACACATCAAAAAAAGGATAGCAATTTAGTTAAGGTGAAACTTCAGTTGATTGTGATTTGAGTATATGTATAGAATGATTAAAATTCTCTATGGATATGTGATTTAAAAAATAAGCCACCTATAAGTTGAAGAAATGAGAGATGAAGTCAATAGTCTACAAATTAATTTTACCACAGTTAGGAACAAGTTGATTAACTTTAAGAAACTTTTTTTTTTGGCATAATTGTAAAGTTACTAGAAGAGGTTACATCAGATGATCACATTGCTTTAGAAGATTTTTCCTTGAGAACTATTAATAGGAACATTAGAGTAAGGAAAATGTCTTAGAAGCAGATGAAACTGCCCTGTAAATGCAGGAAAAAAATGCCTTTAACAACATTCATAGCCCAGAATAAGAAGTAAAGGTCGGATTTCAAGTAGCCGTGGGCAGATTGGTGTGTATTTGATGGCAACACAGCAAACTTTAAGATTAAGTTATATTTATTCTACTATAAAATCTCCAAGACATTGAAGTGAAAAAAGAGTATTTGATTTATATAGTCAATCAAATAAATATTCAGGAGCAAGGCAAGACTAACCACACTCTTTTTAAATAAAATTTGGTGCTATAGTGGTATTTATAAATTTGCAATGTTTAAAAGTCTCAGTCTACAGCTTTTGTAAATGTAAAGGGTCTACTGTATTTACCTTCAAATGTTTTTTTCCATATTGATTTTCAAAAGTCTATACATGCTTTCAGATGGTTGGCAGATAACAGTTAACTGATCATTCTTAAGCCATACATCTATTTAATGAAAGCTCTTGGTTATTCCTCTTTAAATCAGGTATGCTAAGTGTAGTTCTCTTAAGTAGATGCCCATTAATTTTAGATCTAGTTGGAATTTCTCTTAGAAATGTACACTGTCTCACTGATTACGTAATCTAAGTCAGTGGCAAATAGGTAAAAATTTATTTTGAGGAACACACGTTAAACGTACCTCATATTTATTTCCTAACAGGAGTACAAAGAATTATTCAAAGTGGCCACAATTTCATCCCTGACCTTTACTCAAAATGTTATTAATTACTAGAATATAATAGCACAAAAAGGATCATCCAATACCAAGGTAGACAGCTGTAAGATATGAGATCTACAAATTCAATTGCATAATGTACATGTACTCGACAATGCATTGCTAATGTTTTAGTTGAATAAAAAGCAATCATATAAAGTGGAATATACATCTTGAGAATCCTGAGTAAATGTTTGTGTGCATATTTTCAAAAAGTTTCATTTTCCAAAAAGTTGCATTTTATCATGTTACAAATGATGAATTTTGTTTTTTTGTCCATAGTGTGTATGATTGCTAAATACATTAACACGATTTTATTCAGATTCTTCTAAATGGCATAAGTGACCTAGCAATAAAAATATTTTTTATTGAAAATTTGTCTCCATAGTAACATTTTAGGGTTACATTCTTTATGATGATGTAGAATATAAAAATGAATAGTTAAGACTGCTTAAAATATAACAATTAAAAAATAGAGGATAATTGAAACTTGCTAAGAGTGGATCAAAAGCTGGTCTCTGTAAGACTGACTCTAAAACCTTCTCTGAGGCTCAACTGCATGACGAGACACTGTTTTAGAAACTTACTGAGAATTTCTGAAATGGAACCATGGCTGTACTACCTTGGCAGTCATTACTGGATTTTGTTTTCACTGCTTTATCCTCTATGATTCTGTTTGTTGGGATAGTCAGAATGGCTTCAGATGAAGCCAGCTAACAGATTTGTTTTGTATGTGAGTCTAATATCATTAGAAAAGCATTAATTTCACCTGATGACTAAACAGGCAATTCAAGTTAAAACTATACTGAGCTTCCAAAAGAATTATTTGCCTCTGGAAAATCATCCAAATTTATTGTCTTAGTTTTATGTATGAATGTGCTTTGACAGCTTTTAAGATGTTGCTTCTGTGTATTGATGCTTGTGGGAATAATGTTTCCCTTTAAGTATTTCATAATGGCGTCATTTAGATTATTCTCCATCTTTCAATCTATGACGTGTGTGGCAGCATCATGAGCTTTATTCTACTTACTGCTGCAACACCAGGATCTGGAACAGCACCTGAGGCATAGGAGGCATCTCAATGGATGACAGCTGATTGGGAGCTATGTGATCATTACACATGTAGAGTCTGTAATATGCTAGCTCCTAGCCTAACTTGCCAAATGCCCATGAAAATTTTAGATTAGAGTTTGCAAGTTCTCTTAAAGTAACATCAAGAATTAGACTTTGAGTTCTACATTTATCATTCTTCTAAAGTAGCTCTTACCATGGTGACAAATTAACGGCCAAATACTGTGGCATAGCTTTCATCCTCATTATAATTGAACTTATTTCACTTACTCTCCATCCTAAAACTCTCTTTATCAGTGTTTTTTTTTTTTTCATTCTACCTTGGCTCTTCCCCCAACTCTTAGTCCCCATTTTACTGACTTGGGATCCTCCATGTCCTTGTAATTTCCAAAGACTTATTATTTTCTTTATTTTTTCTTTTGTATTATAAATAAACTTTATCTAAAATATGCTAAGTCTCACATTTCACCTGTCATATTTTAGGATTCTGTGAAGGATTTTTTAAAATCTATATTTTAAGCCATCTTCTTTTTTGTAAGACACAGACCCATAATTTTGTTCCATGCTAATGTTCTGTAGGTACCTCAACCTTGATAAATTCAAAATAAACTCATTCTCTTCTTCTTCAACCATGTTCTCATTCCTTTATTCTTTTTGCAGGTTTTTTTTTTTGGCCAGGGCTGGGTTTGAACCCACCACCTCTGGCATATGGGGCCAGCGCCCTACTCCTTTGAGCCACAGGTGCCACCCTATTCCTTTATTCTTTATTTTAGTTGTTTGTAAATAAATTGAGTTTTGAACAAAAACATTTTTTCTGAGTTAGTCTTGCTGGCTGACAGAAAGGGGATGTTTGTAGTGGAGCCAAAAAACATGAAATCTTCTCTAGTGATTATAAATTAACTTTTTTTCAACTTTTAAAATTGAAACACTTTGGATTTTTTAGATGCTGATATGGAAACATCTATGGTAAGATGACAGTGACACTGATCACACGACGTCCCTTCTTCTGAACACAAACCTAGTGACAGAGAAGAAATAATATAATAGTAAATTATCCATCAGCAGCACTCAAACCTCAGAAACAGCAAATGGGAGGTGTGATCTATATCAATATGGTTGCTTCAGTTGCCATAGTTGGGGAAGAAGAGAGTGGATAATGAGCACCTGCGGTGAAATACTTCTACCCAGAAGTGGCACACATAATTTCTGATAACATTTTATTGGTCAAGTCAATGCAATGAAATAAATGGGGAAATGCAATCTACCCATGTGTTCAGACATAGAGCTGGGGCTCCATAAATGACATATTCCCCACAAAGCTGGAAGTTCTCTGTTGAAATATATGACTGTGGGCCCTTTTTATGAAAGAAAAATGAAGGAATGCTCTGGGAAGAAATTAGCATACAGGATGGGGAAACATAGCCTAAAAGAATTTGTTCAAACACCATATTAAGTAGCAAGAATGCCAGGTACGTGAAACTGGTCTTGAGGAGAGTTATTTTGCTTGTTTTAGCTATCGCCTCTTCCAAACTTTCCAGATTAGATTGTCAGAAGGTGATACATCTACCCAGATTTGGGGAAACAATTATATGGCAACAAATCTGATAGCTCATATGAAAAGTATACATTCTTTGAAAACAGCAAAAAACCCCGAAGAAAATAAGAATTTTACCTATACCTATTGAAATTTGTCTATTTCTCTATCTATTTATACATATGTATGTATGTGTGTGTACACTCTCTCTCAATATACGTATGCACATATGTATACACCTTTACTCTATATAAATATGTATATATGTGTGGGTATAGATATCCTAAAAAATCTCTAACACTAGTTGATGGCAACAGTTAAATTCTATCCATCATTTAAGGAAAAAACAATACCAATTTTACACATATTCTTACAGAAAATAGAGATGAAGAAAACACCATGCAGATTGTTTTATGAAGCAAGCTTAGTAGAAAATCTTAATGAAGCCATTGGATATCAATAAACAGATTTATAGAGCAATATCCTTTATAAACATGTGTCCGACACACTTAAAAAATATTAGCAAATCAAATCCAGTGATAAGTAAGAGAGGTAATATATCATTGTCTAAAGGAGTTTATCCTAGAAATTTAAGGTCTATCACATAAAAATCATATTAAGAGAAAAAAAAGAAGTAATATGATCATTTCAGAGGATGCAGAAAAGCATTTGACAAAAATCTGTACACATTCATTAAGAAAAAAATAATTTGCAAACAACTAGGAATAGAAGAAAACTTTCTGAACCTGGTAAAGCATACCTACAGAAAAATCTATGCCTGTAAGAGCAAGACTCTGTCTCTACCAAAAATAGAAGAATTATCTAGGTGTTGTGGCAAGTACCTGTAGTCTAGCTACCTTGGTGGCTGCTGGAGGAGGATCACCTGAACCCAGGAGTCTGAGGTTGCTGTGAGCTGGGTCGATGCCTCGACACTCTAACCTGGGCAAAAGGTTGAGATCTGCTTCAAAAAAAAAAAAAATCTATAGCTGCCAACATACTTAAGGATGCAAAGTTAGGGTTATGCCAAGGATAGAAAATAAGTAAGTATATTTGTTTTTATTTTTAGGGTGACATTATTGTTTATGTAGAAAATCAATTATATCGTGTATGTCTATGTATCAGCAGTGAACACTTGAAAATAAAACAAAATCATTTATAGTAATTTAAAACGTATACAATAAGAATAAATCTAACAAAGTATAATCAAGACCTTCTATACTAAAAACTACAAAATATTACTATTTTGGCTCAGTACCAGTGCTCAGTGGTTAGGGTGCTGGTCACATACACTGGGGCTTGTGACACTGGGGCTTGTGGGTTCCAATCCAGCCCAGTCCTGCTAAACAACAATGACAACTACAACACAACAAAAACAAACAAAACAACACAAACAAAATAGTCAAATGTTGTGGCAGGTGCCTGTAGTCCTAGCTACTTGGGAGGCTGAGGCAAGAGAATCGCTTAAGCCCAAGAATTTGAGGTTACTCTGAGTTTTGATGCCACAAGACTCTCCCCGAGGCTACATAATTAGACTCTGCCTCAAAATAATAATAATAATATATATATTAGGCTGCTCCTATGGCTCAAGGAGTAGGGTGCCGGTCCCATATACCAGAGGTGAGAGGTTCAAAGCTGGCCACAGCCAAAAAAAAAAACCTGCAAAAAAACAAAACAACATATATATATATTTTACTATTTTGATATTTAAAAACAAAACAAATGGAGATATGTGCCATGATTAATGTTGTTAAGGTATAACTTATTTATTTATATTTCAGATTAATATAAGGACACAGATGATTAGATTACATAGTTTGCGTTTGTTAGGTAGAGTCGAGGATCTAGCTATGTCCTTCACCCTGGAGGAATCACCTTCCAGGGTGAAGGCACAACTACAACTAACGTTGTGCCTGTTGGGTGAGAGCATGGCAGTCACCCTCCCTTTTCTCCCCACTTGAGTTTAACTGTGTTTTTCTCTTGTGTGTGTGTTTATTTGTTCATCTACTGGTTTCATATTAGTATTAAGTACTTTGGATTCTTGCTCCTCCGTTCTTGTGATTCTTTACTAAGGAGAATTTTCTCCAACTCCATCCATGTTAATACTAAAGATATAAAGTCTCCATCTTTTATGACCAAATAGTATTTCATATATACCACAGTTAATTTAATTAATGAATTAATTATTTTATATTTTATTTATCTTTTAAATAATTTTATTAAATCATAATTGTGTACATTGGTGCAATCATGGGGCACAATATGCTAACTTCATAATTTTTGAGACAGAGTCTCAAGCTGTTGCCTAGGTAGAGTGCCTTGAATCGTAGCTTACAGAAACCTCCAACTCTTGGGCTCAAGCGATCCTCTTGCCTCAGATTTTTTTTATTTTTAGAGATGGGGGTCTTACTTTTGTTGAGGCTGGTCTCAAACTCGTGAGCTCAAGCAATCCACTTGCCTTGACCTCCCAGAGTGCTAGAACTATAGGCACGAGCCACCGTGCCCAGCCTATACCACAGTTTATTAATCCATTCATATATAGATGGACACTTGGCTTGATTCTACATCTTGGCAATTGTGAATTGAGCTACAATGGATAAACATTCCGGTGCATCTGTCCTTATGGTAAAATGATTTATTTCTTTTGGGTAGATACCTAATATTGGGATTGCAGGATCAAAAGGAAGTTCTACTTTAAGATTATTGAGAATTCTCCATACTTCTTTCCAAAGGGACTATATTAGTTCACAGTCCGACCAACAGTGTAAAATTGTTCTCTTTTCTCCACACCCTTTCCAGCATCTGCAGCTTTGGGACATTGTGATGTTGGCCTCCAAACAAACTTTCAAGATCTAATGCATGTAAAAGTGTTAGATGTGAATCAATGTTAACTTCCCGGTTTTAATAATTATGCTACAGTGATGCAAGTCATTCACATTAGGAAAATCTGTATTAAAAAATGTGGGAACTCTGTCATGTTTTTTGTAAATTTTCTATAACTTTAAATTATTTCAGAATAAAAAGTTTTTAAAATTTCGATTATTTCCAAATTGATTGATACGTTCAATGAAGAGCAATTATAATCCCATAGAAATCTTTGTAGGAACTAAACTGATTCTAAAATGTATACAAAATGTTAAGCATGTAAAATACCTAAAGCAACTTTAAGAAGAGAAGCAGAGTTGGGGGATTTATACCACCTGATTCCCAGTCCTGCTCTACAGCTACAGTAATCAAGACAGCGTGGTACTGCCATAAGGATAGACAAATAGACAAATGGAACAGAACAGAAAGCCCAGAAATAAATCCACATTTATCCACATTTACACAGTTATTTGCTTTTTGACAAAAGCACCAAAGCAATCCAAAATGAAAAAAAATGTATTTTTAGAAAATGGTGTTAAAATAACTGGTTACTGATATAAAAAAAAAACCCTCAAGCTCTACCTTATACTATACACAAAAATACATTTTAGATGGAACACAGATCTAAACATAAAATCTGAAACCATAAAACTTTTAAAGGAAAATGTAACAGTAGGGCTTTATGACTTGGTGGGGGGCAAGCCAAAGATTTAGGCTAGAAAACATAATCATCAGAAAACAAATAGTTTACAATTTAGATTTCATCAAACTTAAAAACCTTCCTGTTTATTAAAAGACAAAGTCAACCATCAATTAACCTAATAGTTGGCAGAATGTGGTAGTTCACGCCTACAGTCCTAGCACCCTGGGAGGCTGAGGAGGGGTGATCGCCTGAGCTTAGGAGTTTGAGACCAACCTGAGAAAGAATGAAACTCCATCACTACTAAAAAAAATAGACAGAAAAACTAGTCAGACATTGCAGCAGGCACTTGCAGTCCCTACTACTCCAGAGGCTATAGCAAAAGAATCACATGAGCCCAGGAGTTTGCGGTTGCTATGAGCTATTATGCCAGGGCACTCTACCCAGGGTGACACAGTGAGACTCTGTCTAAAAACAAAACAAAACAAAACAAAACCCCCCAAATTAACAGTGAATCCATTGAGTGTGAGGAAATATGCATAAAATATATATATAGTATCTGATAAAGGAATAATATTTAGGAAAAATAAAGAACTTCTACAAAACAAAAATAAACAATAAAGAATAAAACAGCAAAGGCATTTAAACTTTTATACATATGGCCAATAAGCCCTTGAAAAAATGCTACACATCACTAATCACCAGGGAATTGCACCCAAACTGTAATGAAATACCAATGCACATCCACTGGAATGGGTCTAATCAAATAGACTGACAGCCCTAAATATGGCAAGGATTTAGAGCAACTGAAGTTCTCACACATTATGAGTAACAGTGCCACCAAACATTTTGCAAAAATAAATCTGGCATTTTCTTACAAAACTAAGTATACATGTATTCTATGAGCAGCAACTTGACCTCCAAGCATTTATTCTGGAGAAATTAAAATAGTAACTAAAAAAAAACTTATAAAGAATATTCATAGCAGTTTTATTCATAATAGTGAGAAACTGGAATAGCTCGGCTGTATCTCAGTAGGAGATCTGGTAAACCAACTGTGGTATATTAACACGGTGAAATACTACTTAGCCGCAAAAAAGAACAAAGTAAGGCCACACATAACAACACAGATGTATCTCAAAAATTTTATCCTGAGTGAAGAAAAACTTACATAAATAAGGATGTATTATATGATTCTAACTGCATAAAATTCTAAAACTAGACATAATACCCTACGGAGAAAAAAATTATTATTCAGTACTGGCATAGTAGTCTCTACTAGGAGTTTAAGGGCAGAGATTTACAAATATTGAAGCCGTCTTAATTATATGCGTAGTGAAATATGTGTAGTGAAAACTTAAATTGCAATTATATGTGTAGTGAAAACTTACATTGCAACTTAATTTGAAATGTATCAAAATAAGATAGATTACTAAATGGATAGAGAAATTAATCGGAAGATGAAGATATGATAAAGCAAGTGTAGTAATCTGCCATTAATTGCTTCTAGTAGTTGAGTATAGAGGTATTAACTCTAAAATTCTTTCAACTTTTTATTAATGTTTGAAAGCCTTCTTTAATTTGGGGGGACTTTAGGGGAGAAAAGCTCTCTCCTTTTTGTGTGGTGGCAACCATCAGGTAAGCCAAGATGGGTGCATCCAAGTACATCCAGGAGCTATGGAGGAAGAAGCAGTCTGATGTAATGTGCTTTCTTCTGAGGATCCGCTGCTGGCCGTATCACCAGCTTTCTGCACTCCCCAGGGCTCCCTGCCCCGCCTGGGTACATAAAGCTCCCAGACTAGGATAGCAGGTCAAACAGGGTATGTCGTATGTAGGATTGATGTGCTCTGTAGTGGCCACCAATGTCCAGTTCCTAAGGGTGCAACCTATGGCAAGGCTGTCCATCGTGGTGGTAAGCAGCTGAAATTTGTGGTGTTAAGAGCTGTGGCCTTGGAAAAGCCCATAAGTCCCACCACACTATTGGTGGTTCCTGCTGTGCAGCTTGGAGAAGGCATAGTACTCTCCAGCTCTACCAGGACCATTGATACAAATAATTCTTGTAAAATTCATACCAAATAAATAATTTAGGATGATCAAAACATAAATAGATGAAATTTGGGGGGTTTATCCATTCCTGAGTTGATGGATGTGTGGGTTGTTTCTATATCAAGGCAATGGTGCAGAAAGAGGGCATGACAAGGGGTACTTGGCACAGCTCCTTGGTGAAGGACTTAACTACAACTTGGACTTTACTTAACAAACACAAATCATGTAACCTAATTGTGCACTTATATATCTGAAAATTCAAAAAGGTAAACTGTCCCATTAATTATCAGTGTAAAGATATAAAATGTTTCTTTAAGGAAAACAAAACAAACTCAAAAACAACACAACAAAATTTGGGGGTTTTGAAAGAATCAACTATCTCTAGTTTGCTAGTAACTAATGACTAAAAAACCTCACCCCAATACTACAAGTTAGTGTTCTTTCAAAAACACTCTGATTGAGAGGGGGAGCAGGTGAAGCAGGGACAGACTCAGAAAAGCTACTGACGTGCCCACCAATGAGCAGTGACCATCATTATTCAGACAAGGAGTATCCAGAGGCATTTCAAAGTGGGGTATCCGCAATAACTTCCCCCAGCCTCTCCTCTCCCCCTGCCTCCTCTTCTTGAACTTTCTATTTATATTGATAAGTGTTCAGGCCCAAATGAGCATTCAGGACAGGAATGGTAATTTGTTTCTGAGAACAACAGCATTTGACACATTAAAAATAAAAAAGGAACACGACGTGAGACATGAGGTGCTGTCATTAAAAATACCGTGATGCACCAAAAACTCAGATGATAAAAGCAAACAAAATAAATGAGACTACATCAAGCCAAAAACCTTCTGAAGAGCAAAGGAAATAATCAATATAATGAAACAGCACCTGTGTGGTTCATTATGAAAGTTTTGAGATACACAGATGTCAAGAAACATACAATCCATGCAGTTAGAAACAAATGAAGCCCTCCCAACAACAATGACAAGATGAGTAAGTTGAAACTGGCACCGGCGAGTCAGAAGGACACTGTCCACTGTGTGTCTCAGGAGAGAAATAATGGACCATAATCAGAGTCTATCTCAAAAGTTTGTAGTGACCTATATATACACAATGAGATGTTATATAGCCACAAAAAAAGGAAGGAAAACCTGCCATTTGCAACAACATAGGTGGAACTGGAGAACATTGAGTTACATGAAATAAGCCCAGCACAGAAAGACACATCTCACACATCTTCACTCATATGTGGGGGCTAAATATTAAAAACCAATGAACCTTGTGGAAACAGACAGTGGAATGATGCTTATCAGAGGCTGGGAAGGGTATCAGAGGGGGGTACACTGTGGGGATGATTAATGGGTATTAAAATATACTTAGGTAATTACAATAGAATGAACATTTGATGGAACAACAAAGTGATTATAATTAACAATAAGTTAGGGTATACTTTAAAATAACTAAAAAAGTGGAAATGGAACATTTCTAACACAAAGAAATGACAAATGCCTAAGGTGATAAATATCCCAATTACTCAGATTTGATTAATTCACATTATATGCCTATATCAAAACATCATATGTACCCTATAAAGATATATAGCTATTATGTACTCCCAATAATTATTATTTTTTTAAATTAAAAATAAAATGGAAGCCTACGGACAGGGGAAAATTTACAAGCCATATATCTGATAAAGGGTTATTTTCCAAAATTTCTTTTAAAAACTCAAAGAACTCAGTAAACATATAACCCAGTTATAAAATAAACATATGACCCAGTTAAAAAAACATATAACCCAGTTAAAATAACATAACATATAACCCAGTTAAATAAACATATAACCCAGTTTAAAAAAAAGGGGGGCAAAGGACCTGGATAGACATTTTCCCAAAGAAGACATAAGAGCCGCCTGAAGGTACATGAAAATTTACTCAACATCTTTAAACATCAGAAAAAAAAAAAAAGAAAAGAAAAGAAAGAAAGAAAAATCTAGGTGCATCTTCCTAAAGGAAAGGAAAGGAAATTGATCTATATTTTATGAACTCTATGGAGACAAACATCCAAATTAAAAAAAGAAAAAGAGACCAAAGAACACAATACAAAACAACAACAAAAACTCACCTAGTTTTTCAGGATACCAAATTACATGATTATATCATAGTTTAAAATAAAATGTACTTGGCTAACATTAGAAAGGAAAACAGAAATAGAAAAATTGCATTATGCTCACTTGTCAATGTTAAGCATGATATTCTTTTTCTCATGTGTGTTATATTGTTTTGCATTAAAACTTTAGCTTTTAGCATACATACTTATAACTGTTTAATTTGTAAAAATGTTTTATTAATAAATATTCATTATCAGATCCATAAAAAAACAAAAAACAAAACAAACAAAAAAAAAATCAGGAAAATGCAAATCAAAACCACTGTGAGTTACCACCTCACATCCATTGGGATGGCTATTATGGAAAAGTCAAAATGTAACAAGCATTGACGGAGTGCGGAGAAAAGGGAACCCTTGCACACTATTGGTGGGAATGTAGATTGCTGAAGCCAGTATGAAAATAAGGAGGTTTCTAAATAAATTAAAAACAAAACTACCATATGATTCAGCAATCTCTTTCTGCAAATACTGAAAGGAAATTAAATCACCACCTCATGAAGAAATCTGCACTTCTGTGCTCACTGTAGCATCATTCACAATAACCAGGAGACAGAAGCTACCGAAGTGTTCACAGACAAATGCAGAAACTGTGCAGTGCGTGTGTACCATCTGGCTTTATCAATAAGGAGATTCTGTCATTTGCCACAAGATAGATGAAAGTGTAAGATACTATGCTAAGTAAATAAGCCAGACATAGAAAGAAAAACATTGTAAGATTTCACCAAAATGTGGAGTCTATTAAAAATGCCAACATACAGGGGTAGAGAATAAAACAGTGGTCACTGGGGGAGGAGGAAGGAGAGGAAATGGGGACACGGAGCTTCTGGATAACCGAGTACATGGAGGCCCCGGGGGGTGGCCCCCCACGAAGGGCAGACAGGCTCCACAGCCTCCCCCACCCCGACCCTACATTATCTCTTCATCTGTATCCTTTGAAATACCGTTTTGAGTAAACCAGTTTAAAAAAAAAAATTGAGAGATTTAGGTCAGAGGATAGAAAGTAGCACATTCGCAGGATGAAATCTAGAGGTGTAATGTACAACCGAGGACTTCAAGCAATAAAATTGTACTGTATTTGAGATTTTGGCAAGAGCTGCTAAAATGAGTAGATTTTAACAGCTCTTGCTACAAAAACAAAAACAAAAATGGGTAACTACGTGGATATGGTAATTTTCCTCACTATAGTAACCATTTTGCTATCTCTATGTATCCCATAAGATTGGATTGTATACCTTAAATATATACAATAACATTTATTTTTAAAAAATACTATGATAAAGAAGTGGAATATGATGGTTCACCAGAATGAAAGAGAAAGGGGAGCAACGTAACTGTGTGGCCAGTTAATCCTCCCCTCCCAGCTTTTCTGTTTACCCAACTAACAACCCAGTTTCATGATTAATCTGTAAGATTTATTTTCAGGCTTATGTATATATTATCGTTCTTTTTTTTTCTTTTTAATTAATTCGCTCATATATTTAGTTTTAAAATTTTTTAAAGATTTTTAAAATAGATTTAGCTGAATTCTGTCACGTATACATTGTAACGTGTTGGAATCTGCACTGTACCTGAGTACCTAAATGTTCATCACTTATCCACATGTGCCGTCCCAGAGGCATTTTACACAATTCAGAGCCTTAGGTGTGAGTAGAGGAATATTTTTTGAAATTTTGTTTCTACAATTTGTGGCTCTACTCAATTTGTGTCTAGTGACCTACTCAATTTGTGGATCAGGCTGGGTTTCAGAGAGATGGGAGGAAATTGTCAACTCTGTCATTGCTCTACGTATCCCAAATAAAAGAATACGTGGCAAGAGATCTCTGCGACTGAGTGAAAGATGCAAAAAGAGCTTGCAGTGGAGGCCCCATAAGAGGTATCCTGGTAGTGCAGAGAACCAAGTTCTAGCACCAATTGGCTATAAAGCTTCAGCAAATCATGCAATTCCTCACAGTCTGTGATGATTTTTTGAGGACTTGAACACTTTGGTGCATAGGAAATCTGAGGTTTATATCCTGAAGGGTGGGAGCCATAAGTCAGGGTTTACTATTGGTAGAAGAATCTCTTACTGGAAATTCAAATTATTAAATAGAAGTAAATAGTTGATGCTGTCACAGGTCACGTCTGACATTTCTTGCCAGGGCCCAGGACTGGCCAGGTCTCTGGCCCGGCTTAACTAGGTTCCGGATGTGGACCGCTAAGTTACCTTGCTCAGGTTCAGTTTCTCTTAGGTGCCTGAGGGCTATCTATCTACTTTAGCTGGAGGGAGAGAGAGAGAGAGAGAGAATCAGAGTAAAGCAGTCTTCTTAGAAAGATAGATCTTAGTCTTTAGCAGAGCTTGGAGATCTTCTTCAGCAGAGAGTGCCGTGCTGGTGTTCTGCAGGCAGGCAGGAGAGAAGACAGAGCCAAAGTAAGCAGATCCCTGATAGAAAGCGCATGCTCCTTGACTGCCTTCTCCTTCAGCCTAATATAAGGTTGATCATGTGCCTCTCAACACCACAGGTGTAGAGACTTCCAATTCATCATTGCTCTCATCTCGCAAGTTCTCACACTTGTTAGAAGCGCTAAATTCCTCTCCATGCCCTTTCCACCCAGGTGTTCCATCATTGAGCTGTACAGGTATTTCCTATAACTCTCACTCTTCCTAGCCATAGGCTATATGGGCTGCAACACAATGCTTTCTTTAGAAAAATTATAATAATACAATATTATAATGTGCTCTGGCGTATTAGCCAATCAAGCAATGAAACTAATAGGAGTGATATGTATCATTTTCACTTGCCAAATTACTTCCTGCAAATAAAATGGATTTGTTTAATCCACTGGAAGCTAAACACATGGCTTAATTTACTGTTGAACACTCAGGTTTGATTTTAAGTCAGATCTTTTTATTCTCTTACTTTAAAAGCTTAACTCAAATATATCTAAAACTGTACAAAAGTTTCAGTAGAAATTAATGCCTTGGCACTTGGGATTAGAGTCACTAAGTATTCCCCATGGCAACCATCTCATGTCCAAGTCTCTGGAAAGTGATCGTTCGAGTCATGTCTGCTGAAATCTGCGATTCAGCCACGGCTAAGAGAAGTTGAGTAGTCAACCAATGTGCTCACCCCCATTAAGCCTTTGAACCAGCAACTTGACTTTTATATAAATTTACTTAAGAAGATAGACAAGTAATAACTAACTTGAGTGCTTTCTTTTAAAATTCTCAGCAACCTAATTTGGCAGTAATTTACAATATGTTTTTAACTAACCATGACATAAACATGAAGGAAAGCAAATTCCTTAGACTTTCCCCCTGTTGGAATGTCATTCTATTTTCTATTCTGTTCCAAATGCACTGTGTTCCATTTATTTGTGGAACTTAATCTTTAGGGGTGAAAAAGCAAAACAAAGGAAAAAACTTGAAACAAGCGTATGTGAATGGGATTATGGAACCTCCTTCTCCTCCAAAAAAGAATTCTTGCTGAAGCCTGGTCTAACGTGATGATTAATTTTACAGAACGTCCCTGACCAATGTCACTATAGCAATGAAAATAAACTATGAGACTAGGATTCAGCCAGAGGGGAAAAGTTCATTAAGAAATAAAAGTATGGACAAAATCGCTCATTAAAGTGGCTAACCAGGGTTGTTTTATGAGAAGATGGATTAAAAAAATAATAAAAGGTTGCCATGTATTTTAAAGGGATGAATTAAAATGTGACTCAGAGATTCCGGTTTCACTAAAATGCTGTGGAATATAACAGTTGAGCTCCATGGAAAAAGAGGATAGTTAGCGGACACTATTATAATATCTGAAATATTCTAACATGAAATCTGACTTACCCACAAGCTGCAAAAAGTATAACATTAACTTCAGAATTATGAACAAAAAAGAAAAGAGCATAATTATTTTCTTTGCCTCAAGCCTGGTCCAACGTGAAGAAAATCCCACTCAAGATGTTTCTATCTAAATCCGAATGCAAAATTTTTTTTTTTAGAAAACTGGAAATCTTTTTTAGCAGCTTCTAGCATTTTGCTGAGCATCTAAAGGGATTGCTTGAAGAACGATTTGGTCCATTAGAAACTAGTCAACACACACAAACACGCACACAAATTGGATGCTTTCCTTAGCTACAAGGAAAAAGTAACTCTAAAGTTTATCCTTAAAAATAGTGTTATATCTGGGGCAGCGCCTGTGGCTCATAGGAGTAGGGCGCTGGCCCCATACGCCGGAGGTGGTGGTTTCAAACCCAGCCCCAGCCAAAAACTGCAAAAAAAAAAAAAAAAAATTGTGTTATATCTTCCTATGGGTATTCATTCCTTCAAGATCGATAAGTGGATGGGTGGATTGACAGAGATATCCTACATTTTGAAGGTTGAATAGATACTTAAAGCACATATGATAAGTTAGATGGTATTTTCCAAAGGGAAAACGGGTCCATTTTTAAAGAGGAAAATTGGTTTCAAAATGTAAGTCAAATCCTTGTATCTCATTGTAGAGTCTTGGAAAATAATAATGGATGCAAATTCAGCTGCTTTTCCCTAAAATGTAATCATCTGATATTTGGAAGTTTTGGATGGGGAAGGTAAGCACCTGAGGAATCTGGGATTTATAATATGATCCAAATTAGCAAATCTAGCCAGCTTGGGAAAAAATCAATTATTCACGCAAGTCTCATCATTTGTCTACCCTGAGATCAGCATTGTGCTATAGTATAGGAAAGTTTCTGACCCAGAAGTTTATGACAGAGAGCAGGATGGTCTGGGTCTGTGATTGTCAGTGGGCAATAACACGGAATATAAAGTGTGAGACAGCCAGAAGGAAGACTGAAATTGTTCTGGGACTAAAGTAAGGAGGTTCCACGTGATATGTTTTTTTGGAGAGTTTGGCGGAGAGAACAGTAATGACCAGATCCAATTCCATTAGTAATAACACCAAGCTTAGGAAAGAATTCAGTCAATTAGCCCATTATATCTGATTGACTTCTTTTGAACTATTTTCCTTGTTTATTGGGTTATGGTTTGCTTCAAGTTATTTATCTTGCAAATTAATTGCGTTTATTATTCCTCAGTTGTGCGGTGTGGTGAAAATGAGGCTCGATCTCAATCAGAAATCCTGGCTGAAGGCTTTTTGGTCACCAGTTGCTTGTCTGGGTTTATCTTGGGCACAACTCCTTGTTCAAAGGCCTCTTCCAGCTCACTACATTATTATTATACTCTGCGCCAACCACAGTTGCCTAATATTAACTGATTGTGCCACTTTTGAATTACTGCTTGGGAAGCAGGACCTACTGATTTTCTTTCTTTTATAACCCATGACCCCACAGATGGCAGATTGGCACAGAAAAAATAAATAAATAATGTGGACTAGTAAATGCTTTTGGTGCTTATTTATCCTCACCCTTTTGCACAGCCCCTCTTTATCCTCACATTCTCAATCCCAATTCCCATCTATTTTGGTTTCAGCTGATTATATTGTTCTTTTATTTAATTTTTCCCTTGCATTTTCCATTTACTTAGAACAAGATCCCACATTAAATGAGGCTCCAGGCTCACTTAAGGATGCATTTTGCAAACCAAATAAAGTAAAATCATCAGTAAATTCCAAATTTATTATGCTCTTCTACACATGTACAAATTCCAGTAAAGCTGTAGTTATGAAAACAGTTGTAAGACAAAGATTCCAGATACAATTAATAATTTTTTTTTCTAACCATGATGTTTATTTTAAGTGTATTAGATGGATCTAAGATATTCAACTTTGAAAGAAAAAAAAGTTCAGAGACAGCTTGGACAGACAGAAGCCAAACCATTACTTGTCATACATACATTGCTTAATATATAAGAAAATTCTGAAATAAGGGCAAATAAGGATCTATAGGAAAAATATAGAGAGAGGAGGGGCAAGAGAAATGATTGTGTAACTCTCAAAGTCACCTAATTCCTGGTTTTATCATCATAAATTATACGATAGGAAAGATATTTCAGTGGTTATGTTGGAGGCGAGAAAATTCATGCTTAGGGACGTTAACTAGACGGTTAACATCAGGGTGGACTCTCAAGATTTTTGTTAAGAACCATCGCTAACATTTCACACTGATTTGCCTTTTCAATCAGGAAGCAGACAACATATATGGCTCTTTTCTTTAATTGTTTTACATGTTAGAGTTCTATCCTACTGGTTCTGTACCTTCCAGGTTTTTCAAAATAATTTCTTTTTTAAGCACTAAATGCATTCTTAACATACCTTGAGAGAGTGGATATGTTAAGAAGGGTAGAATAGGATGCTACAAGTCAGGGAAGTCCCCAATGTAAATGTCTCTGCTGCTTTGGGTCATCTTCCCTGGGATGCCTAGGAAGGCACTTGTTGTCCTAACATAGTGGTCGGATAGCAAGAGCATGAAGTGCTGGAACACTTGGCTTCTGCCACTTCTGAGTAAGAGGACTGCTCCCAGAACACCATCTATGGAGATACGATTCTTTCCCTAAGCTGCCAGCATCTGTCTTCAGGCCAAAGGCATATTTCTGGATTCTCACAAGCATATATAATATGCATATTTGTATATATGTATATGTGTGTACATATGTATATATGTATGTATAAAATAATATCTTTAAAACTCTGGATTATTTTTTTCTTTATATTTTCATGCCCCAGAATATAAAAATCAAAACAGATCTTAACTCTCAAAAGAAAATAAACAATTTAACCAAGATATACACACTTTAGATATTCACAGAAGCTGTGTTCACTATCTATGATTAGATTGTAAGATTAATATATTCATGTGTTTATAAAACTCTTCCCCCCCAAATATTTCTCTCTCTCTCTCATACACACACACACACACACACACACACACACTCGCTCTTGTCTAGTTCCACTCCCATCACCTTAGTTCTTCCCCTATCAGTCTATGATGAACAAAGAACTGATGGTCTTTAACATTCAGCTCTTAGACTCTGGTGCCTTACATTTCCACCATGATGGGGTGGATTTAAGAACCAAGGGAGTGACAAAAAGTTAATGTATTATTTATTCATACACAGATAGCAGGGCATAGAGGAATAGGACACAGGACACTTTGATAAGTTTAGAGCTGCAGAACTGGTAGGAAGGGGAGAGACAATTGAGAAGCTGGTCAGTTTTAAGTCAGTAGGAGGCTGGTTGAAGGTGGGTCTGGGAAAAGGAGAAATTTCTATAACTGAAAAAATGTCAGAGTTATGTCCAATCAAAGTTCATTCACTACATGATAGTTTCCTAAGGAGAAGACAGATGTGTGTTAAATTAAAACTCATCCATTATTTGTTTTTCTTTAGCTCGGCCAAAATATAAGTACCAAAAGATTACTCATTTGGTCAATAGTTTAGGGAGCAGGCTAAGTTAGTTTGTGGAGGAAGAGTACATTAAATTACAGAAGCATTCATAAACACGAAACTGTTAGTTACATGGCCCTGACTTCCACAAATTAACTGAAGTTTGAGTAAATCTAAGCCAGCCTCACACAGAATCTAAAGACCTTTCTCGATTAAGTATGGTCATCTGCAGGAACGTACTGCAGCAGAGAGCCAGGGATCTTTGCAGGATCCTACTCCTGCTCTTAACCTAGGTAAAATCTCTAAGAATGAGAACATCATTTCATACTATCTATGCATTTTATATTTCATTAAACTTGCAGTTACATTTTCTTTTATTAAATAAGTTTTAAAATGTTCTCTTTGGCACTCTATCCAGAGTGACAGCTTGAGGCTCTGTCTCAAAAAATAAATAAATAAATAAAAATAAAAATAAAATGTTCTCTTAAGTACCAGCGAGGTGTCATTGCCCCATTGATATTTGCAAACCAAGGTAATATCCCTTTATGTTTATGAATCATTCACATTAATTTCTCTTAGAGATTTCAAAATGTTTTGACCTATTCCAAGAGATTTGATAATTTCTGCTGCTTAATACGTGTCAAAAAACTCTAGTTATGCTATTCAGTTAGATAACACAGAAAAGTATAACCTTGTAAAAGACCTCTTCAGTGATTACTAGGGATTCACACTTAATTTAACCTCATATTGAACTACCCTTGCAAATGGCTAAAATGATAATCATAGAACCATAAAAGAAAATAACAACAATATCAAAGCTAATATTCCCTTTTTGGGATTAACAAATTTCTTTTGACATTGATTGTATATTCCAACTTCATAAACATTAAAATGTACAATTTCATTTCAATAAAATATTATATATATGACCACCTCTTCTTCATTTTTGATTTAAAATATTCTTGAAGTTTTGACCTTTTATATCATTTTTACTTCTGCATGCCCTTTCAACTTCCACTTGCTCCCACACTCTGGTCTGTCTGATAGGTCTCTGCAAGTTGACTTAGCTGGCCTATAGAAGCGCTCCATGTTCAATTGCTTTTGTTTCATTACTTTTTTTCCCTTTAAAATACTCAGATGTATTCTCCAAACATCCTTCCAAAAGGTGCATTCCCACCAGCAGTGTGGAAGTGTTTTCTTTTCTCCACATCCACGCCAATATCTCTGGTTTGGGGATTTCACCATGTGAGTTGTTTCTTTCTTAATAATGCCTCTTTCAACAGTTCCTTCTTTGGCCTTCTTGCTGTCTCTGATGTATTATAAGTTCTATGGTAGGGGCTTAACATAGACAACATAATAGTCTCAGCTCTAATATCTCATACCACTGTGCAGACTTCTTAACTGGTGTCCCTTCCAAAATCTGCCTTCTTGATTACATCCTAAAGATTCTCATATCTGCCCTCAAAACATTGTGTTTACCATGTCAATCCTTTGTGCAAAAGCTACCACTCTCTCCCCATTCCCTAGGTAAAAATATCTAGACACTAGAGTGTGGCATTCATTATCTTTTATGATAGGACCAAATATCTTCCCAACTTTCATTTATATTTAAGGGGAACCTACCTTTATAGACAAATTGGTCTGTTAAGATTGTCTTTTGTTCAGACCTTGCATACTCTCACCTCCACTTCATTTTTATGTTCCTCTTGCTTGGAAGAAACACACATTTCCATCTGCTTATTTTCTGCTTTCTGAATCCAATGCAGAAGAACAACCCATTTCCATCTGCTTATTTTCTGCTTTCTGAATTCAATGAAGTTCTATGGTATCGACTTTAAATGCTATAGAAGTTCACTTGAGGTGAATCCAGTCATGTAGTCACTCAACCAACATAATTTGTGTTTGTAATATGTCTTAGGTACTGTTAGGCAACAACAGTAGTAATATCAAAACGTAATGTGTGAGGCACTATTCTAAGTGTTTTTTTTAATTGTTCATTTACCTCACTTAACTACTTTAACAAAAATAATATTCTTATATGTCAGTGTTAAGCAGGTGCATATACAGGTTACTTTCATTCTTTTGGGGGTAAATAGAAATTGAAAGGTAATTATGACAGATTGGTAACAGTGTTAATCACAGGGTGCTAATTTTATATTCCTGTGTAACAAATGACCACAAATGTAATGTCATTTGTTAATCACAGTTTTTGTAGTTCTGAGGTCTGGGCATGGCCTTGCTGTATTCTTTGTCTGAAATTAAGGTATCAACCATACTGCATCTCATCTAGGGTTTCGGTTTTCTCCCAAAGCTCACTGATTACTGGTATAATTTATTTACTTAAGCTTGGAAGTTGATTGAGGTCCCTATTTTCTTGCTGGATGTTGACTGTAATTCTCTTTCATCTCCTGGAAGCCTCTCTGAGATTCTTTCCATGTGACCTTTTCCATCTTCAAGCCAGTAACAACCCATCAAACCCCCTTCATCTCCAAATTTCGTATTTCCTCTTTTGCAACCAGTCTGAGAAACTCTGCTTCTAAAGGGCTCATGTGACATATATAAACTCTTTTCTGATTTACTTACAGTCAATTAAGGTTACTAATCAGTAACCTTAATTACACTGACAAAATCCCTTCTGCTGTGTAATGTAATTACGGTAGAGGTGTCCCCTTATATTTATAGGTGAGGGAGAGGGTCATCTTGGAATTCTATATGTGAATGCATTAGGATGAACACTTCACCCAATTTTTTTTAATAATTTTATTGAATCATAATTATGTACATTGGTGCAATCACAGGGCACGATTCATATACATTCAGAAATATTTTGATTGTACTGTTACAGATATCCTTCATGGCATTTCCTTGATCACTATATAAAGAC
>CAUYON010058562.1:0-26235 GCA_963573935.1 Arctocebus calabarensis
GTCTCACTTTATCGCCCTGGGTAGAGTGCCGTGGCGTCACAGCTCACAGCAACCTCCAGCTCCTGGGCTTAAGCGATTCTCTTGCCTCAGCCTCCCGAGTAGCTGGGACTACAGGCGCCCGCCACAGCGCCCGGCTATTTTTTTCTTTCTTTCTTTTTTTTTAGAGACAGAGTCTCTCTGTGTTACCCTCGGTAGAGTACTGTAGCGTCACAGCTCACAGCAACCTCCAGCTTATGGGCTTAGGCGATTCTCTTGCCTCAGCCTCCTGAGTAGCTGGGACTACAGGCACCCGCCACAACACCCGGCTATTTTTTTGTTTTGCAGTTCGGCCGAGGCCGGGCTTGAACCCGCCACCTTCGGTATATGAGGCCGGCGCCCTACTCGCTGAGCCACAGGAGCCGCCCTGTGTCTGTAATTTTTAATAACAACACAAACAATTTGTCCGTCAGAACAGTTAAGCTGGCAGAGAAGTGTGAAATGAACTGGAAGAAGGAGAGACAAGGGCGGGGGAGGTGTGTTGGCAGAACCTAGGGACAAGGCAGGCAGGCCTGAGTGAGAAGGAAGGGCCCATAGGTCAGGACCACATCTCTGGAGGACAACTCGACAACACAGCAAGAGTCTCAAAGATACCTTTACCCCTGGACACACCGTAAGAAATAACTAATGAATGTGTGCAGACTATTACCTATGTTCATGCAGCCTTTTTGGTAGTGGTGAAAAAAGTGAAAACAACCTCATTTACAATATGTGACTGATTTAATAAAGAAACTAGGTATCAAAAATTCATTACCCAAAGGTATGTAGAAAGCTGTCCCATTTTGTTTAAAATGGACAAAAATATTTTGCACACATACGAAGTTTGAAGGATTGCACAACAAAATGTTAGAGTGTCTATCGCTAAGTGATTAAATTATAAGAAATGTAAGGTCTTTATTTTCTGTTTGCTTGCCCCTATTTATTAATCTTTCTAATAGTATGCATACTGTATTATTTTTGTAATAAGAAAGAAAAATAAAAGTTCCTATGAAACAAAACAGCAAGGACCTAAGCCTGCATGGCCGCAGACGGGTGAAGAGTTGTGGGGGCCGTGGTTGGAGGAGGGCGGCACAGTTGAAGAGAACAACAAACCACTGTTAACTTCTGGTTATGCAGGTGAGCAGCCTCCAGCTCCTCCCTCCCCGCTGTTGCCTGTTCTCACTCAGCAGCGGCTCAGACCCCATATGCTCCCTTTCATCTCCCACCCAGCTCCTACCTCCAGGCCAATTCTGTGGCTAGGAAAGTTTAAGCAACTGCACAGAAGGACTGTTCTGCTCCTGCTTCAGGAAGTTTGGTTGTAGACAATGCAGCATATCAAAATCCAATTACCACCTTCACTCACGGGTCCTAACCACACGGGTCCTGCACAAAAATAACTTCTCCTTATAACCCTCTTCTGTGTGCGGCAACAGACGCCAAGCAATTGTCCGAGGTGAATGGCAGAGACAAAAGTAAAATCTGACTCTACAACTGCGGTTCTAACCATCAGATCACCTGTGTTCAAGTATCTGTGGGCATTAAGAAAAAAAAAAATCCTACTGGACTCTCTTACAATCACCAGTTTATCAAACGTTTTGGTCTCCAGGATTCTAACACCTTTTAATAGCTTTTTGGCTTTTGTAGCTTTTGTGTTTCCCTCTCATTTGCCTTGCAAACACACACCGTCCAGGCAATGAAGCAAATGTGTACCCTGCACCTACTATATGCCCTGGGCGGTGAAGACACCATGACATTGACAGAATCCCTTGTCCTCAAGGAACTATAATTGGGGGAGCTGTGGACAGAAATATAGAGAGAAAATTCCAGAATCAGATAACTGCTGTGTAGGATAAAACAGAGGTAGCAGGAGAACCGCAGAGTGGTGCTTCTCAGCCCCAGAGATCCTACTTCTCTGGTCTGGGGAGAGACCTGAACGCTCCTTTGTTCATTTGTTTTACAGTCCCAAGTGATTGTACTGTGCAGCCAGGCTAGAGTGTCAACTGCTGCTTTGCCCCAAGCCTCTGGGGAAGAGCCGCTCAGATCACGATAGCAAAAGAACCCTCTGCGCTAAAGTCCAGAGTAAGGCCACCTGGGCAAATCCCCTGGAGCAGGGAGACACAGAGTGGCTGGGGAGGAGAGAGGATGAGGATAAAGGAGCGTGCAGGGCGCCGCAGGCCACACAGATTTTACTCCTAGAACTCACCAGAGTCAGCCACTGTTGGAGGGTTTTATGCAGGGGAGTGACGTGACTCCTTCAGAGTGAGAAAGGTGACAAGGAACACTCAGGATACCTCTGAGCAGGGACGGCAGGGGAGCTGGGCCAGAGCTGGAGCAACAGAATCAGAAAGAGGTCAAATCCAGGATACTTTTTCAAATGTTAAAGGCCTAATGCAGGGACTGGTGGGGCCTGTCCTAGAAGTGACAGCAAACAGTTTGTAAAGCCCAGAATCTGGGAAGCCCCCTGAGGAGGACGCCTGGTGGCCCTGGCTGCAGAAGTAGATGCAGAGTCCTGGAGATCACTGAGGGTATGAAAACTACTGGTTAGGCAGATGACCAGGGAGCTCATTAATAAAGGCTTTTATTTAACATGCCATTGATGGTCAGCAACATACAAACAGAGACTCGCAGCCCCCATTACGTAAACTCATCTCAGTTGTTTCTAATCTGCTCTACAAAGAGACCATGAGTTACTACCTGAACTTAAATTCTAAAATCCATCAAGAATAAGATAGAATGAAGCCTGAGCTCTAGTCTTGCCTTTGCCTAACTGGCTGAACGACCATCGGGCAGGGGAGCAGACATCCGTCCTGTTCCATAAGGGACACTCTGATCGATGCCTTTTTCTCTAAGATCCTGCTTCCATCTATTTTAGGTTACAGTCAGTCCATGCCCACCCTGGCTCCAGCCAAGGCCCTGGCATTCCCGGAGGACGTCTGTTCTGCGGCCAGCAGGGCGCTTCAGCTCTGCTACGTACTCTGGTTCAAATCTCATGGCAGTGTTTGCCAAGAGCCTATTTAAATTCATTGGCTCCAATGAAATCTGGCAGATTGAATATTGTTCAAACAAACAGGCTACTGCCTGGCTTTAAAAACCTATTAAAGATTTTTATTAGCAATTTTACTGTATTCTTATCATGAATTTGGCCTATAAATACCACCTCAGCATATACACATATCACTGCCTCCATACTGGCAAAAGAAGATAAATATATAGGCTCTCCTGATTGTGAGCTTACCTCTGTTGTGATCTGTCTGCACTGCCAGCTCTACCTGGCAGCCTGGCACCTTGCAGCTCACTCTAAATGGCATTTGGGCTGCATTTGGCACTGACTGTGCCAACCAGCAGGATTTACAAGGGACATGCTTATACTTCCATTATTCCCTTTTGTATCAGATGAATCAAATTCATGTAACAGGTATGATTCATCCCTTATCTAGTTCTTCTCTGCTGGAATGTATCAATACTTAATTTAATTAATACCAATGTCTTCTGTCTTCACATCCTCTTATACCTGATTCCTTCTTACCCTCCCTACTAAATTACTGCCCAATGATATCAGGAGAATTCGTCCCCATGTCCTTACCACCTCCTCTAATCTCCCACCTGTTTAACCTTTGAATCATAAAAAAGCTGTAATCATGGCCAACCCCCACAAGAATGATATTGTATTAAGAAAAAGAACCACTGCAAATTTTGTAAAGCTAGAGCTAAATCATATTCTTTATCTCCACAAGTCTCTACATAAATGTCCTTTACTTCTTAAATACTAGTAAACTTCATTTGAAATAAGTGAAAAGCTGTCTCATATTACACTGTTCCTATTTTGAATAACTACCAATATTAAGAGCAGAATTTAAAATATACATCACAAAAATTCTGTATCTTAATTAATATCATGGGTATTTCCAGATCTATTCAAAGACATTATCTTTTTTTCCAAAAAAAAGGAAAAGTGTATTAAGTTAAAAAAAATTTCATTTAGATTGCCCGTTTCCTTTAAAGGCAGGGGAAAAAATCAAGAAGGGTAAAGAAAGACCATTGAGGGAAAAAGGCTGTTGGGGAGAAAAGGAAAAGTAACTGTAAATCATGTTGGAAACGGATTTAGGCAAACAAAGCAGATTAAAAAAAATCAAAGATTCCTACATCTTTCCTTTAGGGTTGAATGAAAAGACTTCAACTTCATTAAAATGGCAAATGAGAAAGGATAATGGGAAATAAACCACAAGTAAGAAATCGGTAACTGAAAAGCCAGCAGGTGTACGAACCTCTCAGCATATATTGGTCTAACTCTGCATAAAGCAAAAGGTTGGTTTACCGAGACTACCCCTGGATAACCAGTTACTTTAAGTTTACACAAGAAAGGAGAGACTGGCTTGTGTTCTGGGCACACACTGCCAAATGTTTTGCTTATCTGACTGTAGTCTCCAGCTTGTTAGAACTGAAAGGCCCCAGAGAACTTGCAGGGACCTGGCGTGAGCCTGAAGAAGAGAATTTTTTCATGCACACTTTTAGCAGATGCCCTCATTATCTATATTTTCTTCTGGCTCAAATAACATTTTAAAATATCAAAAATTGATTGTGTTAAATGGCTGTTTAATTGGAACACAATACCTTTCTCAATGGGTTTTTCTGAATCTCTGAAGCAAGGTAATGATGATTAAAATGATATTCTAAAACAAATAAAAGGCATCTAAGCACAGACACACACAAAGTAACAAAAGCAAATGTGCTTTTTTCTTGCATCTGCCATTGAAAAACTCTTACTCAGTCACTCTGTTAAAAAAAAATACAAATAAAAAATAAGCAGCGAACTAATCGATTACTCCGGAACATTTTAGCATTTTCTTTCATTCAATTATAATTCTTACATTTTGGATATACACAAAAACCTCTCTTGATGTGATTGTATATAAGCCCTTGGCAAAGCAAAAATCAAATGACAGAAATAGTCCTTATCATTTTAAGAAATAAAATTATTCATGGTGTGGGCAAGAAGAAATAAAAGTATACAGGCTTGAGCCAGAATATCACAAAAAAACAGCCAACATTAATATCTGCTGTGCCAGCTGAATTCAAATTAACCCAATTTTTACATGTTAATTAAACCAGCTATTTTCTTCTTATTGTATTTTTGCTTCTTAAATAGTAGAGTCTACAAGTGATTCCCAACAGATTTGTTCCAACAACAATGACGTATTCATTTACTTCTATTATGACCATACAATACAGTAACTGAGTAGTAATTTTTCACAGTCAATTACATGCATGGCTCTTTATGCTTAAAGATGCTGAAATAATGTGTACTATAGAGCCATATGCCTGAATCTCTAGTCTGCCAGAGGCAGTTGCCTGGGTAACACATTTTCTCTCCGGTTTAGCATAACCCTTCATTGAATATCATTAGGTGTCATTAAATAGCAAACATTAACATGAACTTCAATATACTACTTAGATAGAGTCATTTTACCCATGTAAACAAGTGCTCCATCATTTATAATAAGCTTAAAATAGATTATGATTTTCTGTATTTAAGAACATAAAAAAGAAAAAAAAAGTAACCACGTGTTGATTCCAAATTGAATTTGCAAAATTTCCAAAAACATTAAGAACTCAGATCAAGTTTCAGAAATAATACTTCCTAATCCTGTGGTCATAATATTCAATGTAAGCCAAGACAGACCAGGTTTTTAAAATTTACTCAATGTTCTAAAATAATTCCATGGATTGCATCTCAGAAAATCAAAGATCATTTTACCCTCTTTTCTACTGGGGAAGATGTAGAAGAATTCACACAAGCTAAGTAACAAAGTGAATTTAAAGACTAAGATGCTTAAAAAGTAAGGTACACAGTAATAAATAGAAAGTACAGGGTACACTGAGTGTTACCAAAATTTTTTTCCACCTTTATTGAGATGTAATTGACAAAAAAGTACATATATTTATGGTGCACAACTTGATGTTTTCTTATACGTATACATGTTGAAATGAATACCACAGTCAAGTTAGTTAACATATCCAAGCACCTCATACAGTTATCTCACATGGTTAAAATACTTCTAATGTTGAAAATTTAACGAAATGTTATGTAGTGTAGATATGGCAAGAAACGATTCTTATAGGGTACTCTAGAACAATGCCTGCATTAACAGTCACAGCTGTCACAAATACTCTCAATGAGCTCTGTGCCCCCAACCCCAAACAAGCGTTCATGTCTATGAAAAACAGTATGTTTTCTCTACAGTCTCAACAGTTACAGCCGCCATTTCCACCCCACCTTCCCAATCAGATTGCCACTCGTAAACCACAAGTTCTGATGCTTTTGAGACACACTGAAATTCATAGAAACCTCAATTCTAGCCTATGAGCAATTATAACATTTTCTCTATTATCTGCATCACCAAGACCCTCTATATTTTTCATGTTAATTTTAAAGGGGAAATAGAAAAAGAACATTCATCAAATACCACCAATATATTTTCTTAGTTCTCCTAGTACAGGAGATAGGAAGACTCCATAATCCTGGAAATGGCGACAGGGAAACTGATAAAGGTTCAGGAGACAGCACTAAAGCTATCCACAGTCAACATAATAACTAGAGAGAAAGCTCTGTCAAGAAAATAACTGAGCTCCTGGCTATGAGGCATGGGATCCTTGAGACTACTGTGATGATGAGGTGGGACTTTTTTTCTCTTTCCTGCACCTGTTTCCTAACCCCAAATAAGAAAGAAACCACCACATAGAATGGAGTGACCTAGGTTTGGGTGCTATGTTGGAGTGCAACCTCTACTGCTCAAAAAGCAATCCATCTAACTGCTTGCAAAGGTGAAAGAAACCTCAATCACATGTTCATTTCAAAGGCTCAGATGTAGTTGTCAGGACAAGAAAAAAAACTAATTTAAATGTTATATTCCATTTTGATTTCAGCACAATGCTTTCTTTTTTCGTCTTTTGTTTTCAGATTGAGACTATATTGCCTAGGCTGGTGCTGGTCTGCATCTCCAGGGTTCCAGTGATCCTCTCGCCTCAACCTCTTGAGTAGCTGGGATGACAGACCTGAGTGAGCTACCATGTCTGGCTTCTCAGCACTCCGTTTTGAATAAATGTTTCTATGAGACAAGTCATAAGAAAATAAATTGATGAAGAGGATAAATAAATCTTTAAGCAAAACATTTGCAAGATATTTTCAGATCGGGAGAGTATCATCATGTCTCTGCTTTACTCCATGACAATTCACAATGCGAACAATTACCTAGGGCACTCTACAATTTCAATTTTTTTTTTTTTTTTTGGCTGTTTTTGGCCGGGATGGGTTTGAATCTGCCACCTCCAGCATATGGGGCCAGTGCCCTACTCGTTTGAGCCACAGGTGCCACCCTCAAGTGTTCTTTTTTTTTATTATTATTAAAATTAAATTGCATAAACTGTGATCACTAGGAAAAGTAGCCTAATCTTTATTAGTAAGAATCAAAAAATGATTTTTTAAACCTGGTACAGTGGTGTATGCTTATAGTCTCTGCTACTCAGAGGCTGAGGCAGGAGGATTGCTTAGTCAAGATTTCCAGACCAGCCTGGGCAACAAAGCAAGACCACATCTGTAAAAATTTCTTTAAAAAATGATTTCTGCTTACAACATTCTGATTAATAGTTATTTCTAGATTTTATCCCAAATCCACAAGAAAGAGAATGTTATTTCTACCTCTACACCCAATACAAATTAAAATTTTACTACATAAACATAATTTGCTTGCTTAAGAAATGACACAAGTTCTAGTAAAGAAAAAAATAAATTTTTTATATTTAATTGGGTTTTCTTGTACAAATAATCACAACAAAATACAGTGAATTAATCTATCAGCACAGGCCATCTATGAATGTAGATTTTTGTTAAAATAACCAAAAGAATTTGTTATGACTGAGTTTGAGCCTGTTCCATTTAGGTTTATATTTTATTTTACTTTATGAAAGAACCGACATAAAAAGAATTAAGAATCTCATCTTACTGGTAGTTTTCTTGACAAAAAGATTCCCTCACAATAATTTTATAGGAACTGGAATGATCCCAAACTATTTGGAGAAAAGTGAAGATAGGAGAAGAAAATAGACTGACCAGAAATTTTAGCACCTGTTACATAGAAGAACTGCATGAAATGTTACAATATCCTAGAGAAAAATGACACCAGATATTTGAACATGTAGAAATTCAATATGAAGTCAGAGAAACCTGAGAATCCCATCCCCTCTTGTTTACACCTTACATGTGCATGACACGTCACGTGTTCCCTCTTGTTTACACCTTACATGTGCATGACACGTCACGTGTTTCGTCTATTCCACAAACATTTATAGAGTGTGACTATGAGCTAGCCTGTTCTAGCACCTACAGATTTGGCAGTGAATAACAGAGGGAGAGATCCTTGTATTCATGGACCTTACAGCAGTGTGTGTGAAGGGGTGACAATAAAACAATTAATAAAAATAATTGTACAAAATAACCACCAGCAGGCATACCTACCTACGGGAAGTGAGTGGGCTTCCTGGGGGTCAGAGGAAGAGTCTCATAGAAATAAGCAGCAGCACAAGGCCCCTAATGGGACCAAGCGTGGACAGTTCAAGGTACAGACAGAAGACCAATGGTCCTGGAACAAAGAAAGGAGAAGAACAATGGGGCAAGAATTAAGGGGGGAGGGAGGTAAGATCAGAAAAGAGCAGGCCCTGTAAGACCTTAGGATTGGAAGCTGGAGAATGACATGATTCAACTTAGGTTTTAGACTGATCACTCCGGCTGCACAGGCAGACTTAGGAAGAGGCTATTACAATAACTCAGGTGAGAGATGGTCCTGCCTACAACCAGAGGGAGGAATAGTAATAGCAGAGGGAGTAATAAATGGTCAAATTCTGGACATAGTGGAACATCCCTCCACAATGCTGTGAGTAAAATAAAAAGAATTAATCAAGTAAAATGCCGTGTTACATTCTGGGGAGTTCCATTAGGTGATGGGAATAATTCTAAAGAACTAGCCAACTGCAGTCCACTCATCAATTGCCAGTGGCACTGCCTCTGAACTTGTACTCAGAGAGAACTTTTTTATTTTTTGCTTATTTAATAAACTTTAATTCCTGAAAATATATTTAGATGAACTTGAAGGAAGTTCAAAAGGATAAAAAGGAAGCAGAATTGTAGCAGTATGTACATTTACTACCCTGCTGCCCATTTTAAGCATCTTGATCAGCAGCAAATGTATTACCATCTCTGTTTCTTGTAGCACAGCCTGAATATGGGTTCTGTTGCAGAAACTGATGAGTATTGTACTAAGCATCCCCTAAAGGGATGCCCTGGTCAAGGAGTCTCAAATCATTAGTCTTTCAGAGATGACCATAGAGATTATAAACTAGAATTGGAAACTTTTATACAGGTTTTCCTATCTGACCTTATGAAACAAGGCCCGTAAGAGAGTGTCTATGGAGCTTACCTTCAGACCTTTTCTTAGCTGGCAGATTCCCCTAGACTTATTTACTGGGTCTCTGTCTTTCTTGGCCAACTTCCTGGTATCTTCCTTTTTAATATTGTCTTCGCTGGTATCAGGAAACTGGAAGAGCTATTGTCTCCTTGCAAAGAAACTGGACAGAGGATTTTACCAAATATTGTTGGCAAAGCCAACTGGATAAGATACTAAAGAAAGCAAGGCTGTCTCCAGGATTTGGGATGGAATGCCCTGAGATAGCACACAGGAAAGAAAGAGCACTTTGGGAGAGGAGGCTCTGGAGCTTAGTTGAGGGCACTGGAGGTTTCAGAGGCCCATTGCGTGTGCAAAGGAGCGAGCTCATAGAAGCAGCAGGATGAGTGCACGACTCTGCAGTCTCACAGACAGGGGGGGCCGCAGACATAAATGTAGAAATTAGGAAGTATTTAGAGCCGTGAGACGGGACAGGATCGCCCAACAAGTAGTTAGGAAAAACGAGAGAAGTGAGAAAGAACCAGAAAAGAAGACTGAGAAAGAACAGACAGCCAGGTATGAGGGAAGCAAGGGAACATGGTGTTCTGCAAGGGAAGAAAGTATTTCAGGAAGGTGTGAGGGAGCAACTGTGTTAACCTGAGGACTAATATTATCATTGGAATCTGGCGAGAGGACGTTAACAAGGGCAGATTCAGTAGAGCAGCGGAGGAAAACCTGGGAGAGTGGATTCAAGAATGAATGGGCAAAGAGGAATTAATTGTCAGGGCCAGAATAGACAACACTTGATGAGCATTCCCGAAAGAGAAATGGGGCAGAATCTGAAGGGGGAGGAGGTGTAGTCACGAGAAGTTCTCCTTCACATAAGAGAAACATTGGAAGGTCTTGTGTGCTGCCAGGAAAGATCCCAGGAATATGGAGGAGCAGGAAGCGACAGTGCCAGAGAGAAGGCAGGCAGGCGAGAAGAAAGGAATGTTGGGACAGGATCTGTAAGTAAAGGGCGAAGGGAAAGCTAACTCTCTCCTAGAGGTTACTTCACTGGGGGGACAACACACAGGCATTTACAAAGCAAGCAATAACCCTGTTTAATCAGATGAGAAAACAGGCTCAGGGAGGTCAGGTCATTTGTCCAGGGTCCCACGGAATTTCAGAGTCCTAGTAAGATGTGCACGTGTGTGTGCGACTCCCACCAGTGTTCCTTTCACTGAACAATGCTCCTCCCACGCAGAAGACCCCTGTGACTGACAGCAGCAGTCAGCAGCAGGGATGACAGTGCACTACGTACCTAGAACCCCAAACCTCGTTCCTGTACAAGCGGGCAGAGAAGTGTCTGGTGCAGGGAATGGGGAACACAGGAACAAGTAAAAGGAGTACTGAGAGCAGTTACTGCTCACTGGTTCATTATTCCATTTCTCTTTCACAACAGCCCTATCAGGCCAGCTCAGAAAAGGTCTTTAAGACCCGGATAATGTACACCTCAAAAGCACTGGCCTATAAACTGTAACAGGTATTAGAATAAACTGGGGGTGTGATTAAAAATGCATATGCTTTCACCATGCAGCCATAAAACAGAACAAGGAAGATTTCTTTACATATTTAGAGAGTGACCTTTAAGGTATATAGTTAAGATATAAAAGATAAAAGCCAGGTTATATGTGTGCCTTCCCCTAATATTATACACTCACTATGACGGTTAATTTTTATATTAACTTGACTGGGACGCCAGGTACCCAGATTTAACGTTATTTCGAGGTTTGTCTTTGAGGATATTTCTTGTTAGATTAGCATTTGAAGGAGGTAGAATAAGGTAAGTGGACAGCTCATTCCCAATGTACTAAGCTTCACTCAATCCTTGAGGGTCTAAGTAGAACAAAAAGGTAGAAAAAGAAGTAATTTGGTCTCTCTGCATGACAGAGGGTGTGCAGCGATCTACAGTTGCACCACTGCCCTCTACCCTGGGTCACAGAGCAAGACTCTGTCTCTGAAAAGAAAAAATTAAAAAAAAAAAAAAAAAAAAAAGCCATCAGGGATCTTACAAAGGGTATCAGGAACTTCTAAGCAAGGACTTATGCAAAGTTCTCATGTAACACTCAATTTTAAAGATTCTTTATGCAAGAAAATTTCAAGGTAGAACAAACTGGGCAGAAGCCAGAAAGAGCTGGGTCCAAACTCAGCTACCCCTCACTAACTGTCTAACCTGGAGTAAATCATTTAACCTCTCTGATTCTGGCCGTAAGAAGGGAGTGAATAAGACCAATTTTAAGGACTCATATGAAGATTAAATAAGAAATGGGTGGGAGTTATTAGCACCAGATCTGGAATGCTATAAGTGCTCAGTAACTATTTGTGTCCTTCATCCTTTGATCTAATCATCCAGGACGAAACATCAGCAGAGCGCCTTACCCACAAAAGTATTTTATTTACAAGTTCTTTAAGTAATAAAACTACACTTGCCAGGCTTCCTGGCTGCCCCTCAAAGATGCCTGTCTTGCAGCAGGCACACTCCTTCCCTCTGCCCTGTGAAGGCTGCCTCCACCAGCAATTCCCCAGGCAGCTTGCCCTTCACCACTTACTTGATCCCCATGAGGCCTAGCACCTGCCCTGTCCTGTCATCATCCCCCAGAAACCCGTCTCCTGTGTCCCCTACAATTCACAGTGCCCAGTGACGTCCTAAAGCCCTTCTAGGAAGAGACTCCTTTTCACAGGAATCCTCTAAACATTCCTTCACCTTCTTGCTCTAACCAGTCTCCGACTGTCCCTTGGGAACAATACTTCCTCTGTCATCCCCTTTTAAGTAGGAATGGGTTTTCCACTTGGACTTCTGGGTTGCACCAGGCCTTGGCGCAGCATGGATAGGTTACCACCTCCTTCCTTCCTCTTCTGGACCATCCATATCCTCCCTCCTCACCCTCCAGTTTAACTACACACATCATCTGATTATACCGTTCAGCATCCCTCCTTGTTTCTCTCACCTAATAACCCTGAATTCCCCATTCCTCCCCACCAATTTTTAGTTCCTGGCTCACTAACACTTTCTCAACCCCAGTACTACCTTAATTCTCAATATCGTCAACATTTAGATCTTTCAAACACCATGTCCTTCCAGTTATGTTATCTCCTCTCTTCCAATGATTTCTCCTCCATCCTTCCTCAGTCACTCGCTCCCATGGCCAGACTCTAGCTTTTGCCATTACCAACAAATACAAATAATGCTATTTGTCATTACTCAAACCCCTAATGCTCAATTTCACGTGTCTCACTTGTTGGCCACTTTCTTCTAGTCTTCCTGCTCACCCCTTATTGTAGGCCAATTCCAACAACCTTAGACCACACTGAAACCTGCAATGCATTAAGTCTACCACCTTCTCACCATCCCGCATCGCCTCATACCCAATGTCTTCTCTTTGCCCCTTACACAGACTCTGTCTATGGTCTATCATTATAATTGCTCCCCTATATACCCCATATCTCTCAAGAACCTCTTCTTTTGTGTATTACTCAATAGCCAAGACTCAACTCTGGTTATTTCCAACCCTTCCTACTCCATGCCTGGACCTGAGCAGGTGAACTTAGCTGGAAAACCCAGAGCCATAGTCACCAGTCTCACTTTACATTTCATGACCACAAACCCTCAGGTGGGCACTAAAGCAGGTCCTGCCCCATAGTCGTGCCATTCCCATATCCATTCACCCTCCCGCTTTCAGATGATTATTTAGAATATTATTCTCTCCCCAAAGACTGCCAGTACCTCAGCCTGCATGTGTCTCCTGGAGAAAAATCTTTTCCAGAAGATAACTTCCCTATAAATGCCACCACCATATCCACGCTACACCTCTAGTCTCTATTTTCCCTCTCATTTCTCTATTTCAGTATTTCTCAAAGTTTTTGACTCAGGACCTCCTCACATGCTTATGAATTTTTGAGGACCCTAAAGGGCTTTTATTTATGAGGGTTGTATCACATTTACTAAATTAGAGATTAAAATGGAGAAATTTAAAGTATTGATTATTTCATTAAAGCATGAATAAGTCTATTACATGGTAACACAAATAACATTTGTGTAAAAAAAACTATATTTGCTAAAACAAAAAAATCCAGTGAGAAAAGCACTTTTATATCTTTGCAAATCTCCTAAATGTCTGACTTAATGGAAGACAGCTGCATTCAATCTGCTGTAATATGTTGTTTTGGTTGAAGTATATGAAAGGATTTCAAACTCACACAGATTCAGAGTTTGAAAAGGAAGGAGTATTTTAATGGCCTTATTAGAAAATTGGGGGTGTTCTTCTCTGATACGACACCACATCCCAACACGTAATAGTTTCCTAAAGATTAAATGCAATGTGGAATCTGAAACTATATCATTGAACTTTTTCCCACTCTATTACCTTAAAAGTCATGGATCATTAACCCAAGCATGAATGACTTTGTAATACCATGAACTTGATCGGCTGAAAAATATTGTTTCCATAAATTATGCTAATCTTCCAAATGTTGGGCCATTTTAGTATGCTATATTTAAAAAATATATGTATTAATATCACTACTAACTACATCAGAAAAATCTTTGTCAGGAAACTATCACATGAAGTTTTTATTTTTCTCAAATTAAGTCATTCTTTCAAATAAAACCGGTATTCCAAGGTGGGGGGAGATAAGCTCAAGTAGCAACTCAAATCAACTGCTCAAGTGCTTTTCCTTAAACAACCACGATGCTACAGTGAACAGAGGTTCTTTACACATACTTCCCATTTAGTCACTCAGAATGTTCAAATTATGGGACTCAATGGCAAGATTTAATAATAATCACCAATTCCACTGTTTCTTCAAGGACATTCAGAAGCAAAATTAGCATGATGATGGCGATGAAGAATATACATACTGTTTGGCTGGAATGTGTTTTACTCCATGTTGAGGCTGCTATTACCAAGCCTTTGACCTGGTAATTTATAAACAACACAAATTTTTTGCTCACAAGTCTAGAGGTTGGGAAGTCCAAGGCTCTCAGCTTCACTTGGCACCTTGTTGCTGAGTCCTGCCTTGGAGAAAGAGTGGAACAAGCTTCCCTCGAGCCTCTTTCATACAGGTACTAACTGCATTCATGAGGGCAAAGCCCTGGAGATCTAATTACCTCCAAAAAGTCTCACCTACCTCTTTAATATCATCACCATACTGATTAGTTTTCAACATGAATTCTGGGAGAACATTAACATTCAGACCATAGTTTATATGGTGTTACAACATCAGCAGTTTTACTCTCCATTGGGTAAACATCAGCTCAAATATCAACACAGTGCTTTTATTATTATGTAGTTTTGACTTCCTAGAGTCTCAAAAAGTTCTCAGAGACCTCCAGCAGTCTTCTGACCACATGCTGAGGACAGCTGTTCTAGGCGAACTCTCCATGTTCTTACAAGAAGCCAACTCCCCGATGGTGTCCCAGGATGTCGTCTTTGTCATTCCTACATTGTCAGTTTTCTCTCCTCTCCACTGAGTCTTTCCTATCAGCATACATTATGTTATCTATCTGCCTCCCACAAACCCTCATTCAACTTTCCCTTCCCCTCTGGTTATGACCCTATTTCTCACTTTCCCTTTTCAGCAAAATGCTCCAAAAGAGGACTTGGATTAGTGAGGAGGAGAAGGTGGAAGAGGAGGAGGATAGCTATCTGTACATATGAATGAGAAGTGAAATCGGTACCTAGTCATTAATCAGACTGTTCCGGAATTAAAAAGAAAAATAAAACCAGGCACCTGACTTTCCTGAAGATTTTCTAATACATCCGCAACATAATACAAACCTTTTTAAAAATTCTTTTTAATTTACCCGTCGTAGACAGTGTCTAGCCACCACATTGCACGAAACCCCCTAGGATTTCAGACATCCAATATTAACACGAAGTGAGTAATGCAAAAAGAAAGGGGGTTAATCAGACATCTTGAGAGAAAGAAAAAAATAACACTGATGCAGTGAGAGCTGTTAATGAGGCTTTTTGTTTTGGTAGATTAATTTGGGAGTCTGATGACTAAGAAGAAAATTTAAGCTTCTCAGGTGACTGCTGTTGATTATTATCAAGTTTTTTTATAATTAAAAAGATGCCTTTGCTTAATGCTACGGTTTATGAATTTCAGGTGTTCATTTGAAATCTGTGTCCACTCTAGCAGTGTAGAAAACTTTTCTCCTTAGCACTCTGACAGGCCTTGTCTTACTGATTCGGGATTACGCTTGAGGGATGAGGAGCACTGCGGGCTGTGCAGTGCTGATGTTTAAATACATTACCCTAATACTCTTTAACCATTGCCAATTGTAAACCTCATTAACTCCCAGCATGGGGCCAAGGCCTGGATTTCATCGCGACAGCCTCACAAAGTGAAAACAGGTATATAAAAATGATTTTATAATCAACATTATTATATCCTCCTTCACCTTGGGAAGTATTTAAAAGACCGTATTTTTCTCCCTCATAAGGATAAATAGCAAAGCTGGAAAAAGCAGAGAGCACATTGTCTTTATATAGCCCACACATTTTAAAACCCTCGATTTCTTTTTTATCTTCTCTTCTTCGACATCCTTTGCATCACAACAGGAACTGTCCCAGGACTGATTCTCTTTACTCTGAACAGAAAGGAATTATTTACGGACACTGATTATATTGCTATCATTCTGATTCAACGCAAATAGGGGCTGACAAGGTGATGTGTTGGACTTGTCAGCCCATCACTAACAAATTGGAATATATGACATTCTCTTTTTCAAAAGAAGAGCCAACATTTATTCTTGCATGGAGTGCAAAGAGGTTCCATACTTGAGATGGAAAACATATGTGGTAAATTGCTGTGTGATCCTTGTAGCCAATTAGGTCCCCAAGCCACCCAGTGTCCACATGACAGAGGTCCATGCCCATAACAGGCAGCAAGCCAGGCACTCAACACCTCTAACTGATTGTGGGTCCCACGCAGTCTCCCCAGGTGAGAATGTCAGTCAAAAGTGAAAACAGACTCTTTGACCTCAGCTCCCTCTAACAAGGCAGCAGTTAATAACAAAAACAAATGGAAATACTTTTAGAAAGCTCACAGGGACCCATATAAAAGTAATTTTCACCTTGCTCTTCATATATAAGCTGTGTGAACAATGTACAAAAATCACACTTAGATAATGTACAAAACTTCATCCCCATTTTAAATGAAAATAATAATCACAACCAAATCTAAAAGACACAGTTGCTACACAGTTTGATATCAGTAAGTGTCTGAGCCCTAAGCAGCTTTAGAGACCCTCTGCTTCTTCGGATAACTGAAACAAGCCCTCCTCACAAGACCCACCAAAAAAAAGGGTTCTAGCCCCAGGCACCTAAAGTTTCTTCTTATCTCCTTTAAGGAACTTTACATATTGATTAAGCTCATCATTAAACAGAGAAAAATGGTGGAATGCAGGGAAATCTAAACACAACAAAGAATCTTAGCAGTGAATAGGCTGTCACAAAGGCAAATCGTACCAATTCTCCAATTCAAATCAGCCTTTGATGGCTTTCCATCACTCTTAAGATAATGAAATCCAAGTCCCAACATTGTCTGAGCACAGCCCACTTTTCCCATCCCCGTGTCCTGCTCCTCCAAGCTTCAGGCATGTCAGTCTCTGTTTCAAAATGCAGGACCTTTGCATGCATTATTCCCACTGTGTTCCAACTCTGTCCTCTGTACCATGCCATGCCTCCAACTCCTGCAGGTCAGATGTCACTCACGGAAGTCATGCCTAACCTCTGTTTGAACCAAGTCATATCACATCTCTCTCTCTCTCAGCAGTATCACATCAACTCACATTTATTTGAGGTTCACTGATGAACATATCATCTGTTTGGTTAAATTGGAAGTTGCAAGAAGAGAAGCCTTGTGTTTTTTCCATCCACCAAGGAACTCTCAATACACACAACAACTGTTATGTGTCCAAAGAAAGGGAAAAGATGGGGAAATGAAGGCATGTACAGTTTTACTTTGAGAACAGATGCATGCATACATCCATTTGTGAAGTAAATACTGAGAAGTGATGTTGTCAAGGCTAGGGTTAGGGGAAATGGCATGGGAACATCTCCTGGGCCTCAGGATACAGGTAGGACTAGGCTCAAAGGCTGCTCCTGTGCTATGCTAGTAGCTGGGTAAGCTCAGTATCTTGGATGAGTTCTTCAACCCACTCACTTTAGAAGGAATTATCCTAATACATATGGTGAGTCATAACTTTGTATCATTAGACCCAGGAATCCCTCTCTTCTAAGGTCTAAGGAAGTAATTAAATAGAAGGGGAAAATGTCATCGCATGAAGATACTGATTCCAGTATTACCCACAGTAGAAAACAATAAACTAGAAGAATTTCACAAGAGTGCGAGTTCACAGAGTGTGGTACATCAATGTGACAGAAAATGATGATAGCCATTTAACATTTAATCTGAACAGCATATGGAAACATAAAATGTATTCTAAAAGGTAAAATTGTATTTCAGAACTATATTCTAAAAGATTATAGAAGTATTTGATGGGAAAGGTGGGCTAATGGATACAAAGTTACAGACAGCTGGACAGGAAGAGTAAGTTCTAGTTTTCAGTAGCACTGCTGGGTGAATATGGTTAACAACAATTTATTATGTATTTTCAAAAAGCTGGAAGAAAATATTTTGAATAGGCACAACAAAGAAATAATAAATGTTGAAGATGATAGATATGCTAATGACCCTGAATTGATCAATACATTGTACACATGTACACATATCAAGATAACATTCTATAGTCGGTAAGTATGTACAATTATTACGTATCAACTACAAAAACAAGGGAAAAAATAAATCAGATGTTCACTGGTTTTGCAACTAAAACAAAAGTTATATGGCAAAGCATAAAGGCCATCTTCCGTATCACAGTAAAACACTGAGATTTAAGGTAATACAAAATGTAAAAGAAAATGTCAAACTAAAGAGGATTGTGAGATTATGAGACGAGGCACCTTACAACAGTGAAAAGGCCAACAACACTGGAACCAGACAGGTCTCAGCCAAAAGCTGCAAGAGTCCCGGTAGCTTCAGTTATCTCATCTGCAAAACCAGGAAAACAAAGCCAACCTTTGAAATTTATTTTAAGTTTCTGAAAAAAACATGTAAGTTATGTCATATATGTATAATATATGTTATATTGCTGGGACCTAATAAATTCAAAGCTACATTTTTTGAAATTATGTGTCTAATAAAAGCATGTGTGTCAATGGGAAAAGGAAATAACACAGAAGGCCAAGTACATCAAAAGGTACTCTTACTTACATCAATTTAATGCCCATAAATATGTTAATGTATTTAGGAAATTTTTACTTAGAAATAAAATTTTAAAAAATAAATAAAAATACAAGAAAAATGTAATGTATAATTTTAAGGGAAATGTCATTATGAACTTTTTATTTCATTAAATTATGTATTTCCCAGCTCTTTTAACTGAAAAGTCAAAGAAATAGTAATGCCCTGGTAATAATAAGCCTGTGCCCGGAGTTTGTTTCTAACCACCATTCTCAAATAAAAATACTCAGAGCTTCTTAGAAAAAAAAAGTGATTTCCAGGTCAGAGGCAGCAACACTCCAAAGTGAACCTCAAACATCTTATTTGTTAAAAGCCAGGAGCATTCAAAGGCAGAGAGAAAGAAGCCAGTTGAAGGACCCTCACTGACCAGATTGGAATAATTTGAGCATCTAAGAAAACAACAGTAATGGCTTATAATACATTAAATTAAAAATAAATAAATCCATGAATTTAGATTGATATAAAAGATTAAGAGAGAAAGAAAAGGGGACAGAGGGAAGAACCCTTGGCTTTATCAAAGAATCCTGGGCATACATACCGTATAAGAGAATGAAAAAATTTAAAAACCTGGCTAGGCATGATGGCTCATGCCTGTAATCCTGGCCCTCTGGGAGGTCAAGGTGGGTAAAGTGCTTGAGCTCTGGAGTTTGAGACCAGCCTAATCAACAATGAGACCCTGTTTCTACTAAAAACAGAAAAAACTAGCTGGGTGTTGTGATGGGAGCCTGTAGTCCCAGCTACTTAAGAGGCTGAGGCAAGAAGATTGCTTGAGCCCAAGAGTTTGAGGTTGCTGTGAACTATGAAGCCATAGTACTCTACCAAGGGTGGCAGAATGGGACTTTGTCTCAAAAAACAAAACAAAACTAAACCAAACACAAAAAATTAGCTGAGCATCATGGCAGGCAACTGTAGTCCCAGTGACTCAGGAGGCTGAGGCAGGAGAATCACTTGAGCCCAGGCTATGGTTATGGTGAGTTACTGCACTCCATCCCCAACTACAGAGAGACTGTCTCAAAAAAAGAAAAAAGAAAAATTGACACTTCTCAAACACTAATATAGTAACTGCTTCAGGAAAAGACCACCATGGATACTAAAACCACTGGGTAAAAAGTTGCTAGGAAAATAAGATAATCCACATGATCTCAAAGTATTACGCCACAAATTATCTACTAATTATATGACAATAAAAAAATGCCACCTTTAGGATGGAAATGTCTGGTGGACACCACCAACACCAAGAGATCAGCTCAGCATCTTCAACGCTGGGACAACATTGCCTTCTGAGGAGACACACTAGGTAATACTGGAAATCTCCTAACCTGTACACAGAAATTTATCCTGAAACAAATCATGAGGAAACAATAAGACAAGTCCAGAATGTGTGACCTGCAACAAAACAGGTAGGCTATATTTTAAATGTCAATACGATGAAAAACAAGAAAATGCGAGACTATATTCTAGACTAAAAGAAAACATAACAACTAAATATGCACAGAAGCTTTACTAGATCCTAGATCAAAAAATAAAGTAAAGAAACAAGAAAATGCAATGAGACATTTGGGGGGCAGCTGGGAAAATCTGGTACATTTCAGTGCGGACTGGACATTCTATGATATTGACAAGATTGTTTTAATTCTCCTAAGTATTATGGTGATGGAATGGTAGTTATGTACCAGAATGTTCTAAGTCTTAAATGAAGATAAATGCTGAAATATCATGATGCCTACAATTTTTACTTAAATCGTCCAGGCCCCCCCCCCCCAAAAAAAAATTACATGAACATCTGTGTTTATGTGAAAAATGTTTGCTGGAATAAATCTTGTTCCACACAGGTTTAGCTTCAATGGACTAGGATGAAATTAGCCCCAGCCCCTCTTTGCACCACCCCAGAAATCCTCTGTGAAGAAAGGAAGGTTTATTCTTATATTACATTTTCCTACCAAGTAAATAATCCCATTTGGGGATGAGGATAGACAACAACGTCAGCAGGGTTTAAAAATAAAAACAAACAAAATGAACTTCCATCACAGAAACAAAGAGAGAAGGCTTAACCCAACAATCCCCCAGGAGACTGCAGCAAGTCTGTCTGCCAAGTCCTTTCCTGATCCCTCCCAATCTTCAAGGCCTTCACTTTACAAGGGGCATTTCCATAAAAAAATGGGGTGGCAGGTGCACCTGAAATAGGAAAACTGAAAGGCTGCTGAAAACGAGCACTTGAGAGACATAAAGAAGTTTTACACGGCTCTCATCTCAAACCAGTGCACATGGGGGACTCAGACACATGAAGATTCCAACATATGGAGAAAGCTCTAACCTACAGACCTTCCCTCCAGATGGCAGGTAACTGCATCTGTCTCGAGGGTGCTGGCATGCCGCAGAAGGCTGGGTCTCCTTCAGGTTACAGAGAGAAGGCTAGTTCCCAAAGATTATACTGGGCTCACCACTAGACAATGGTGTTTGTATTAGTAAGAGTCTGAAGCCTAAAATTCTATGCTTAATCGTAAAAGCCAATTGCAAGAAGACTGATAGGGAAAAAGAAAATTCAATCACATTTTGCAAAGCATCTTATTTAATCCTACATGGTGGCGTCTCTTCTCCAGCTTTTGTAGAATGCCTTTCTTGGGGATTTAGAATCATCATATTATTCTGTCTGCAAGAGCTTCATCATTTCATTCTAGCTGACATTTTTTAAAGGTGGTTTGAGCAGAAAGAAAAGTTAAGTCCATAAATAACACTGTTTACTCACAATGTTATAGCTGCTCTGAAAAATATCAAATACATACAAATGCTCTTGTGTATGTTCACAACACTCCACGTCAATTTACAATAATGGTTCTCTGAAACTATAGTCAAAAAATACATATATAGAGCTGGGCCCAGTGAGTGGCTCATAACTATAATCCCAGAACTCTGGAAGGTCGATGTGTGAGGATCACGTAAGCCCAGGAGTTCAAGACCAGCCTGGAGCCTGTAAGGAGATTGGGCTTCTCCAAAAAAATTTTTGAAAATTAGCTGGGTGCAGTGGTGCATACTTATAGCCCTAGCTGCTCAGGAGGCTGGAGCAAGAGGACTGCTTGAGCCCAAGCCTTAAAGGTTACAATGAGCTATGATCATACCACTGGAGTCCAGCCTGGGCACAGAACAAGATCTCCCTCTACAAAGTAAAATGTATAAAACACATAGCATATAGAGCCCCTAACTGTGAAACGACCATTAAAGGAAATGCTACAGGTATATTTCTAAAACAATATATTAACAATGATAGGTACAAAAAAATTTTCTTTAAGGGATGGGAAGGCATTATATGTATTTAATGATTTCCTGATCATTAAAGCAAAAGAAATTTTTCAAACCAAAAAAATTAAATATCATAATGTAAAAGAAACATACCCATCTTTGGTCTGATCCACCACTCCACTTAAAAGTTCCACCGTCTTTGGATTAGGCTGGCTTTCTCCAAAAATGTTCAAATATCGAGCAACAAAGTCATTGGGAGACATGAAAGACTCACCATTTTTTTCAATGCTTGCATACTGTTAAAAGATTAAAAACAGGAGTTACATTTTATATATTTGATTCTCAAAAATACACTCATATAATTGTATCAATACGTGAAAAAACTGAAAACATTCAAACGATAAAATATCAGATATGATAATGTACTCTTCACAATGACCATTATCTCCCATTACTTCAAAAAGACCTTAAGTTTGTCAAGTCTTATGTTTTTATCAGTGGTTCTCAACTGGGAGCAATTTTTCCCACAGGGGACATTTGGCAATGTCTAGTGATAATTTTGATTGCCCTGACAGGACAGGAAGGTGCTACTGACTTCTAGCACATCAACTGAGGTCAGGGATGTTGCTAAACATTCTACCCCCGACCAACGGAGTTATCTATCCAACCCCAAAAGTGAACCATGCTGAGGTCAAGAAACGCTGGTTACAGAAATTAAGAGAAACAAATTATGTATTCTTTTTTAGCAAAGACATACATCTTTTTTTAAAGTGGAATTAATTATGGAGTCACATAGGAAAGCAACTTAATGATTTTGCCCCATTACAGCTTTAAGGGCATCAGCAGAACAAGTGAAGCTGGAAAGCAAACTATTAACCGTGTGGCTTCCTGGGAATTTCATGGAAGCAGATGCTGAAGACAGCACCAGTTGTTGCCGGATCCCCTCTAGAGCACTGTCGTCCAGAAACGACCAATATGAATCAGGAGGCATGCGACACTTCTTCCCAGGTCTTGCCTTTAGTGTGACATGTTCTTTCTCATCTAAGAGGGCACCCACTGACAACCGTTCTGCAGAGCTTCCAAGGGCTGATATGCAGAGAAATAACACAGGGGTCATGTGGTGTCCTAATGCAGCTACAAGAGCAGCCTGGCTAGGATAAGAACACACTAGTAGCCACAGTGGGGGGGTCAGCTTCAAAGCTGCATCACCTCTCCCTCTGTCAGCCATGGGGCCTGAGCTGTGCCTCTTACCACCCGAATAGCCTCAGGTAAGGAACTAAAGCTTTCAGTGCTTCTAGTTCCTCATCTGTAAAATCAGTAGCACATTATCAGCTTCAGAAGACTGATGCTAGAAATAAATAAGATAGTCACATAATATACTTAGCACAACGTCCTATACACAGTAGTACTTTATAGGCCGGGCATGGTGGCTCACGCCTGTATTCCTACCACTCTGGGAGGCCCGGCTGGATATACTGCTCGAGCTCAGCTGTTTAAGACCAGCCTGCACAAGAGAGAGACCCTGTCTCTATTTAAAAAATTGAAAAACTAGCTGGGTGGAGTGGACTCTTGCCTGTAGTCCCAGCTACTCGGGAGGCTGAGGCAAACGGATTGCTCAAGCCAAGCCCAAGCGTTTGAGGTTGCTGTGAGCTACGGTGACATCAGGGCACTCTACCCAGGTGACATAGTGAGATTCTGTCTCAGAAAAAAACAAACAGTAAGTACTTTACACATGTTCTATAGTATTATTTTTCAATTAACATTTTCTAGTACAGTTTAAGAGAAAGGCTCCATGATGGCCCAGCAGTTCTACTATTCTTCACTTAGCACTTAATTCAGCTTTGAGGACACATACAAGAAAGAATTATATTTTGATTTTCCTGAGGAAAAATAAGCCTGAAATATAAAGGAATTGTCACTGCTAATTACAGCAATCCTATAACTCAGAGTTATACCTGTGTTTGCTTATGACAGTGAATAATTAATGTATTTTAAGATATAATTTAAAATTTCTCCTACCAGTAAACATTTAGATTTTTCCAGTTTTTGTTACTTTTTGAATAAAGATAAGGTATCAAGCTTTGTATATAACATTTGTCCAAGTTCCTGGCAATTTTCAGGCCAGACACCTAATCCTAGCACTCTGGGAGGCTGAGATAGAGGATCATGTGAGCCCAGGAGCTGAGGTTGCTGTGAGTTATGATGACACCACTGCACTCTAGGGTGACAGAGTAAGACCCTGTCTCAAAAATAAAAACACCAAAATTCCTGGCAATTTTCAAAGGCTAGAGTCCAGGAAGAGAAATCATTCAGTGAAGGGAGAAATTGAAAGGCTCTTAGTACTCATTATCACACTACTCTCCAGAAAGGACTGTACTAATTTACACCCCACCAACTGTGTACAGACAACCCTTTCCCCCTCGTCTATCAAATTTGTTGCAAATATTCTTCCAGTTTGATATTTTTATATAATTGAGTCTATAGATTTTTTTTCTCCTTTGCAATTTCCTCTGCTACTTTTCTAAGCTTAGAAACTAATCTTTCCTCATCTCAAAACTAAATATCCACCCAGTTTCTCCTAATCTTTTTTTTTTTTTTTGAGTCTCTCTTTTTTGCCCCAGTAGAGTGCTGTTACATCACAGCTCACAGCAACCTCAAGCTCTTGGGCTCAAACGATTCTCTTTCCTCAGCCTTCTGAGTAGCTAGAACTACAGATGCCCACCCTACTATGTACCTTTCAGTTTTAGTGTATCAGCAGGGTGTGGCCTGAGGGAAGGATACTCCAGCTTTAAATTTTTCCCTTTGAATGTCTTGGTTGTCCCAGACCACAAATCAAATCATTCTCCTTCCCCCAGTTGTGACGATGTCATGTTTATCACACACTAAACTGGCATATGATCGCCAGTGAAAGGCTGGACAAGCCTGCTCCACCTCCGGCATTGCTGCCAAATGAGTTGGCGATGGTTTCCTGGGGCCAGCATCTATCCTGAGACTCCTGAACGTGCCTGGATGCACTGACAGCTCATCATCACTGCAGTAGGAAGTATTTCAGGACTAGCCTTTTCAGCTGACCCGTCTACACTTCCAAGATTACATGCATCATAATTGCTCCAACTAGAGGGAAAACTGTGTCAGAACAGAATTTTCTCCTATCTTTTTTACTACTATATCCTCAAATTCCCAGACTGGCCACTGGCATATGGTGAAACATGATCAATAAATATTTTTCAAATAAATGAAATATTAAAAAAATTGTTGTGTTACTTTACTGTTGGAAGTTTTCTTGGCCACAATCACTCTTTAATTTTCCCCAAATGACCTATGTAGAATCATCGTCAAGTTGCTGTCCCTAAAAAAAATTCCATTGAAAATGCAAAATAAAACTATGATGCAATATAATGACTCACCCGTAAGATAATGAAAAAGGATAAAAAGTGTTCGCAACATTGTGGAGCAAATGTTCCTCTCATACACTGGTGTATGAGACTAAATGGGTAAACCATTTTAGAAAAATGCTGGGCAGTATCTGCTATAACTGAACTTACACTGAACTACAAATACAGGAATTTCAATTACAGGCGTATCTCCAAAAGAAATTTCTGTGTGGATACACTAAACATATACTATAATGCCTATAGCATCATTATTTGTAATAACAAAAAACAAAACAAAACAAAACAAAAATCCCTAAAGTACAAATGCAAACAATAGAATACATACTATAACTGGACTGGGGTGTATTCACACTATGGAATACAAAATAGCAATGAGAAAAAAACAATAAAAAAGTTAAACAATGGCTCGGTGCCTGTGGCTCAACGGGCTAAGGCACCAGCCACGTACACCTGAGCTGGCGGGTTCGAATCCAGCCTGGGCCCACCAAACAACAATGATGGCTGCAACCAAAGAATGGCCGGGTGTTGTGGCGGGCGCCTGTAGTCCCAGCTACTTGGGAGGCGGAGGCAGGAGACTCACTTGAGCCCAGGAATTGGAGGTTGCTGTGAGCTGTGATGCCACAGCACTATATCCAGGGTGACGGCTTGAGGCTCTGTCTCAAAAAAAAAAAAAAAAGAAAAAGAAATTAAACAAAAAAAAACTAACTCCAATGAAACCTGATAACATAGATTAATCTTACAAATCAAGCAAAAGAAACCAGACTTAAGAATATATACCGTATAATTCCATTTGTATGCAGTGA
>CAUYON010058564.1:0-22047 GCA_963573935.1 Arctocebus calabarensis
TTCCTTCCTTCCTTCCTTCCTTCCTTCCTTCCTTCCTTCCTTCCTTCCTTCCTTCCTTCCTTCCTTCCTTCCCCTCACTCCATCCATCCCTACTCATTTTTATCTTTCTTGTTTCTTTTTTCATTTTTGAGACAGAGTCTCACTCTGTTGCCCAGGCTAGAGTATTGTGGCATCAGTCTAGCTCACAGTAACCTCAAATTTATGGGCTCAAGCAGTCCTCCTGCCTCAGTATCCCAGTGGCTGGGACTACAGGTAGCTGCCACTACACGTGGCTAAATTTTCTATGTTGAGTAGAGAGAGAATCTTGCTTTTGCTCAGGCTGGTCTTGAATTCCTGAACTCAAAGGATCCTCTTACCTCAGCCTCCCAGAGTGTTAAGATTACAGGCCTGAACCACTGGGCCCAGGTTGTAGACCATCTTTTAACCCACACATTATTGCTTGCTATGACCTTAATAATCAGACTATCAGGCTACTGCAGACTGTCCAGAGGTCTAGGCATGCATATTTTTTCTTCTCTCCTTTTCCTATGAAGTCACTAAGTACTTCTAATATGGGGTTTAGTTGTTGCACTGTTGTTAATATTGTTCTTATTAGAGACTGATTTGATTGCATACATTAAAAGTTAATGGAAAAGAAGCTGTAAGAAACTTTTAGATGTTGCTAAATCTTTTAGTTCTTCCTGTCTACATAAGCAATGTAATACAGCTATGAAACACACACACAGCAGAGACAGATTGCCTGGGTTTGACTCCTTATTCAAATGACTTGCTAAATGATTATTTTACAAAGTCTTCATCTATAAAGTGTGAATAGTAATGATAAGAATAATATATGCCTACAGGGATGCCTGTGAAAGCTGAGTTAATAAATATAAAACACTTAGATCGAGTCTTGGCAAAATTGCATTAAAATTTTACTTTTGAGTTTCTTATTGTATAAAAGCCTCTAGATAGGAAATATTCCCATGTTCTATGAGGGAAAAAAAAAGACAGTATTAACAGCGACATCAGAGGACTTAGGTTGGGAAAACGTGGTTTCTGCTGCCAATGAGGGATCATATATCCACTGTCTCTATTTCCCCAAATTAAGGCTGCAAAAGTGGCATGCCTTTAAGACATAGTCATATCTTCCAGGGAATGTATACCTCTGAGTTAAAGGAGTGACACTTGTTTTCTGGTAGAGTGGGGTAAGGTTGGCACTTTTTAGAAAGCCTCAATACTTTGAACAATTTTAGTGACTTGATTTGCTGTGCCAAAGAACTTGTCAATTGGTAAAAATTGCAGCAAACTGTTATGTTTATAGTCAAGACCGACCTTTTTTTCTTTTGGCTTGTACATGCAGATCTAATGATAATCACTGTAAGCAGGTAAGGAGTATCTGAGGAAATAAATGAAATTGGCATGAGAATGAGGAGAAAACAAAAGCAAAGAGAGACAGGATATATACATTTTTTCTCAAGTTTTAAATTAATTATCAAATATGAAACTGGCTGTCTATTTTAGGGATTTTAAGACTTTAGTCTGTTGATTTTGGAAATGTTAGGGTCTAATAATAGAAATTTTATTCCAAAATAATGTGATATTAGTGAATAAATGAGTGAGTATGCCTGCATGCACACATTGGTGTTGGGTGATGGGGATATTTTATGAACTAGGGCTAAATCAAAGCAAAACAGAGCACAGGTTAGGAGCTCTGTGAGTTTGTGGAGTTGTCTAACTTAGGTGATGCTGATGATGAATGCCAGTACGTGATTCTTACTTCATGAGCTTTGGTATACAAATAGGGCCAAACTCATTTTTCTTTGTTATTATTTCTTTAAGTCTGACCTAATGTGACCTTGTATTTGCCCAGGCAGATGGAATAATCTTAGCCATTATCAGGACTCTTGCCTATGCCCTTGCCCAAAGGTGTGCAAAGATTCCAAACATCTTTTATAAAGAAGGGTGCTAGTAGACAAGTCATTCCTATCTCTGCTCTGTGCTTGCTACCTAAAGTCCAGCAGCTCCAAAAATTACTCCTTGTTTGGGCTTAAATGAATCAATCAACAGAGAAGATAATGGAAAAGTCATTTAAATCTGCCATTGAATAAGATCATATGGCTTTATTGATTTCTGATTTAATCCATAGGGCATAGATAATGTCAGTGTGTTTTAAACTAATGTAGACCATAGAAAATGGACAATTCTTCAATGTTTTTATAATTTATGATAATTTCACACCCAAAAGTAGTGATGAGAGTAAAAAAACCCCACAAAATCACATGTGAAACCCCAAAACCACATGTGAAAACAGATGAGAAATAGAAATAAGTAGAGTTCATAAATATGTAAAAAGATTAATAATCTGTTGTGACCTATCAACATTTACTTCGAGAATGCAAGAATAATTTAAATATCAGGACATGTGTCATTGATGCTGGAGTTTCAGGTTCTTGGGGTTCGAAGAAGGAATCCACGGACCACAGGAGTAGTGGTAAGTCAGGATTTATTTACAGGAAACAAAAATTACAACTACAAGAAAAACTAAACCTCCAGACAGAGAGGACCCAGGAGGGGAACAAGCTCTCCTGCTCCCAGGTCCAGCCGAGGTCCGTGTCTGAACTCTCTGCTTAGGGGTTTGTATAGTCCCCGGGGGTTGTTTTGCTGGAAATTCTTAGGGCGTGGGTCTTCCGTCAGTTACAGCCAGCTCTCCAGTGAAGACTCAGGCCCTGGAAACTGACATGACATTGGTCAGTAAGAAGTTCAGGAGGAGGAGACAGCAAGGCGCCAGTGTCTCCCAACAGGTATGGGCCTTTCCAGCAAGCTGGTTCCTCCATCCGCCTCAGCATCAGCACCACCATGGCTAAGGCAGCTGGTCATAGGGCTGCCTTGACCTGCATCATCATGATAAAGAATTTCATTAACAAAATGAGAAAATTAATAAAATCCACTTAGATGCTTTAAGGCATTTAGTAAAATTCAGCAGTTATTATAACATCTCCAAGGAACAAAAATAAAGGTATACAATTCGTCAAGGAGTACTTACCATTTTTTAAAATTAAAAATCAGGGCGGCACCTGTGGCTCATCGAATAGGGCACCAGCCCCATATACCGAAGGTGGTGGGTTCAAACCCAGTCTTGCTGAACTACAAAACAGAAAAATAGCCAGGTATTGTGGCAGGCGGCTGTAGTCCCAGCTACTTGGGAGGCTGGGGCAAGAGAATCGCCTAAGCCCAGGAGTTGGAGGTTGCTGTGAGCTGTGTGATGCCATAGCACTCTACCAAAAGCGATAAAGTGAGACTCTGTCTCTACAAAAAAATTAATAAAAAATAAATAAAATTAGAAATCAAAAATATATACTTTAAATGATAAACTACTAAAATATTTAAATAAAATTCAGAAATAAGACAGATATGCCCATGAGATTTCAACAATGAATTGCAATTTTAAGTGAGTGCAGTGTGACGAAAAGAAATAACAGTATAAACGAGAGAAAGCAAGGGCCAAGAGATTTCCTTTTACTGTAATACATTTATTTCTAGAAAACCCAAGAAAGTTTAGAAATACCCTGCTATAATTAACTTTATGTTTTAATAACGTGGCTGAATTCAAGGTGAATTTAAAAAGTTAAACATTTTTCTCTATATAAGTGATAGTCTCCTGTATATGATAATGAGAAAAATTAATTCAAAAGCATGGTCTAAAATATAAGAGAATTAGGGAAACATTATTAAATATTATTACACTATGAAATATAAGGCACCAGACCTATCTGAAGAAAATTATGAATTAAAAAAAAGTTATAAAACACAGTTAGATAGAAACACATATGTTCTTAGGCAAGAATACCTAACATCAAAAATGTATTAATTCTCTCCTAATATTAGGAAAGAAACTTGATGCATCTAAAATAGAAGTCCCATAGAATATTTTGGGGTGAGCAGGACTGAATAATATTTTTTGTTCTTATATTCTTATGTAAATGGTCAAGAATAGTGAAAGAAGATACATTAAGAAAAATTATTTTCTTCGAAGGATTATTTTGTTAGAGGATGTGAGAATGTGTTCTAGAGTTAGTGTAAAAATGTCAATGTGATAAGAATAGGAATAGATATATTAATGAGTGAGATAAAATAGTGAATACTTAAGTAAGTTCCAATGTCTATGAGAATTTTGTTTTAATTAACTTTTGTTTTTGAATTATTTAGATTTAGAGAAAGTTGCAAAGACAATACAGAAAGTCTTTGTATTTATATCCTTCATCTTTGTTTCCTCTAATATTATTATATATAATTGCGGTACATTTGTTAAAACTAGGAAATTACCAGGGGACATTAACACTTATCTGAACCACAGACTATTTCCAGATTTCATTAGTTTTCCCATCAATGTCCCTTTTCCGTTCAAGAATCCAAACTAAGAGACACACTGCATTTAGTCTTCATGTCCTTTCTGGTCTTCTCTGGTCTGTAGTTCTATGTGAATTTAATAGGTCAAATGTATTATTTCATGTAATGGGTAAGCAATTATATTCATCTGGAAGAAAATGAAACTGGATTTCTAGCATGTTAATTGGAACTAGTCAATCAATGCTTATGTGCACTTACGGAAGTAAAATTCTGAAAAAATAGCAGGTTACGGGGTGGTGGGAGGCAAGAAAGGATGGATAAATTCACACCTAATGGTACAATGAACACTAGGTGAGGGGCTGCCTTAAAATTTTCACTCTATTTGTACAAAGCAAACTATGTAGCCAAAACTTGTGTACTCCTGTAATATTCCTAAGTTTAAAAAATAAAGAAGATAAAAGAAAGAGAATAAGTACATAATTGCAAAACTCTGCCACTAAATAGCTAAATGTAAAAAATATAACAACCATAATTTATGAAGAAAATCTATGGCACTCATATACAATCTTTGGATAGGGAGACAATTTTCACTAAGATTGTGAGTGTAAAAGCCATAAAATTAAGAGAAATATGTGACTATTTAAAAAATTATATAGCAGGGTGGTACTTGTGACTCAGTGGGTAGGGCTGTGCCCCATATACCCAGGGTGGCGGGTTTGAACCTGGCCCAGGCCAAACTGCAACAAAAAAATAGCCAGGCATTGTAGCGGGCATCTGTAGTCTCAGCTACTCAAGAAGCTGAGGGAAAAGAATTGCATAAGGTTCCTATGAGCCTTATTAAAAAAACATATGAACATAATGATGTGATAATTGATTTTTTTTAAATTGTAAGGTAATGTTTATAGTATAATTATACATAGAAAAAAAAATCCCTGAAAACATATATATAAATTCTTATTTTTTTTTGTGAGTGGAAGGTATAATTCTAAGGTATTAATTTTATATTTAAAAGAAGAAAATGATGTTCAGATGATTAGGGTTTTATTACTATGTCATTCTCTTATTTTACTTGTAATAAGAATATATTATTTTATACCATGAAACATATAATATAGATTATTGCATCTTGCAGTTTTCTTATTTGTAAAATCTGCCCTATAATAAAATACCTCTGATAGCTGCGGTAAAACTATATAGTGCGTTACTTGAAATTGCAAGTTCTGGAGTCAGACTGTGTAGGTTTGAATTCCTGTTATTTCTCCCATTAACTATATAAATGTCAGCAATCTCCTTAATAGTTCTATACTTCAGTTTTCTCCTCTGAAAGTTGTAGATAATGGCATCTATTTCACAGAGTTAGTGTACAGATTAAATAAATTGAAGCCAGTAAAGCTCTCTGATGCTGCATAGTGACACCAAATGCATTTTAGTGATTATTGCCATTTTATGATGATTATGCCAAACACTAACACAGCAAGTTCACATGGTTTATGTACAGTACGTGCAGATTCTTCCATACATTGGGACGAGTATGCAGAAATGGCAATTTTCTCTAAACCCTTCAGTCCTTTCTGACATTTTCACCCCTTTTCAGCTTTGTTATATTCAATACAAATAAGTTGAGTGTTTCATACCAGGCTTTTATACTGAGCCTCCTGCCTTCCACTGAATGTCCACTCCAAACCATACTTCCAGTAATACATCTATACATCTCCTTTATTCTATTTATTTGTATACACACTCGCCTATTTCCTTCTTTTCTGATGGGCTGAACAAATGAAGAGTTACAGATATATATTAAAATGCCCTTATAAACTCCTCAAATTCATCATGTACAAAATGCAAATTTTTCTTCCCTTACACACTTCTGGCATTTCCACTTAATACAAAATAAAAGTCACCATCATTTATCAAATTGCTAATGTTGGAAATACATTGCTACTAATATTTATGTATCTCTGAAATTTATTCCTTTATTTGTACTTGCATAGCTACTATCTTAGTGCCAGTTCTCATTAGAACTTTTCTCAGTTATTTAAATAGCATTTAGCACTGTTATGTGTGCTAGTTAACAATTCAATGATTCTTACCTCTTTATAGTAATTGAGTCCCTATCATGCTGAGAGTAACAGTATATACTGGACTATGTTCTTTTTAATTTTTTTTTAATTTTTATTAAATCATAATTGTGTAAATAAGGGCAATCATGGGGCACAATGTCCTGACTTCATATACAATCTGAAATATTTTCATCAAACTGTTTAACATAGCCTTCATGGCATTTTCTTAATCACTATATGAAGACATTTATATTCTGCATTTAGTAAGTTTCACCTGTAACCTTCTAAGACGCACCATAGGTATGATCCTTCCCTCCACCGCAACCTTCCTCCCTCCCCACCCCTCCTTTGCCCTTTTCCCCATATTCTTGTGCTATAACTGGGTTTTAGTCTTCATATGAAAGCTATAAATTAGCTTCATAGTAGGGCTGAGTACATTGGATACTTTTTTTCCCATTCTTGAGATACTTTGCTAAGAAGAATATGTTCCAGCTCCATCCATGTAAACACAAAAGAGGTAAAGTCTCCATCTTTCTTTAAGGCTGCATAGTATTCCATGGTGTACATGTACCACGATTTATTAATCCATTCGTGGGTTGATGGACATTTGTGCTTCTTCCACAACTTTGCAATTATGAATTGGGCTGCAATAAACATTCTGGTACAAATATCTTTATTATGATGTGATTATTGATATTCAGGATATATACCTAATAAAGGAATTATAGGATCGAATGGCAGATCTATTTTTAGATCTCTAAGTATTCTCCAAATATCTTTCCAAAAGGAATGTATTAGTTTGCATTCCCACCAACAAGGTTTTATATGTATTACTCATTCAACCTTGTATCAATCCAATGAGGTCATCACCTGGCTTTTACACATGAAGAAACTAAGCGGAAATAAGTGGATTGCTTACAATCTACTTGTCTGAATGATGGGCCAAGGCCCATATCCACACACTTTTTTCACCCACCATTATAGGCATTCATTGATGGGTTTTGCCCTCAACAGTTATTGCTGTGATCTCAAAAGAATAGGTCTGGAACCCGAGCTTTTCTGTTCACGTATTGTGTGATGTTGGACATGTCACTTCCCCTTTCTGCATCCTTGGCCTTCATACATTAGATAGGACTAATCACAGGATTGATAGTTTCATGGGGGTTAATAGCATTAGGCACTCCTTTACTACAAGACCCCTCTTAATCACATCTTCTCCCTCTCACCCCCTAACAAAGTGATAAAATGCTATGTTCATCTAAGAGACAAGATATTAAAAACAGCATTCTCTTGAAGCTATTGGTATAGCTGCCAGAGTGTGCAGAGATTTCAAGACTTTCAGCAGTGTTGAGCACTCCAGAGTTGCCAGGAGCTGCAGGGTCCTTTTCAAAGCATTCACAGGACGTTTGGAGCTTCCTACACATGCCCCACAATGCAGGGTTTTTTCTATGGGGCACATCAATTATACATTCTCTTGCCTCTATTAATATTTCAGGCTTCATAAGCATAAATAAAACATACATTAATTAGAAGTTTGCAATCACATTTCTTTCCCAGAGTCTTCTCTCCCTACACCTTGATTTCTAAAGCCAATCATTGGGGTGGATGCTCCACAACCATAAATCATTCAGAACCACCCTTCCAGGGCAGGGCTCCCATCAGGTTGAAACAATTAGTTCAAAGAACCTCAGTGTGTAGTTGCTGAGCAATGACACGACCAACTCCTATTGTTTCTCTTTTTTAGAAGAAATTAAAATTATTCATGAGGGTGTCACTCACTCGACACTTGGATCTTTCCCTGCACTGCTGGGACAGATTTCCTGGCTAGAACTTGCTGCTGAAGAATTTAACATTGGTTAAGAGTGAGCATCTCCTCCAAAGAGGGACATTAATACACTTAATGTTCAGGGAGCATTGGTACACCCTGCTGAGAGGCTGCCAAACAAGCTCCATTAGGTGGGCACTTTTGCTCTTGATGGGATTAACAGGTGGCCAAAGTACCTTGCACATCTTTATTCACTTGGATCAAGTGCAAGCAGGTGTGTTCCATTTGTGACTCCAAAACATTGATTGACCATTACCTTCAAAAGGTCCTTGGACAGTACAGTGCGAGTCACCCAGGTGCAGTGGAATTGGGGCATTGATCTTGCTTAGACTAACAAGGTGAAAGCCTGGGCACTTCTAATAGTTTTCTCTTTGGAATTGGCAGAGGATGGAAAGAAGTCTGATTCTGGGTTTGCCCTCAGAACACCCTGATACCAGGGTGATGAACTCGAATGCTGACAGGTACACAAATATTGATAGCACTGACGGGCTGCTGGGAATCAGAGACTGAGTGACACAGTGGCCAGGACACATGGATTACAAATGATGAAGTGGAATTTGAACATGGGTCCCTGTGACTCCCAAGCTTTTTTTTTTTTTTTTTTGTATTTTTAGGTTTTTTTAATTGGGGGGGGAGGGCAGACTTGCTTCAAAAGCAAATAATTCCTCTGAAAATTCAATTTTTTTATTTTTATTAAATCATAATTGTGTACATTAGTGTAATTATGGGGCACAATGTGCTGACTTCATATACAATCTGAAATATTTTCATTGACCTATTTAACATAGCCTTCATGGCCTTTTAATCACTATATGAAGACATTTATATTCTGCATTTAGTAATTTTCACTTGCACCCTTGTAAGATGCACCGTGTGATCCCACCACTCACCCTCCCTCCACCAATCCTCCCCCTCCTCCCCTCCATTGCCCCTTTCACCATATTCTTGTGCTATTACTGGGTTTTAGCCTTCATATAAAAGCTATAGATTAGCTTCATAGTAGGGCTGAGTACATTGGATACTTTTTCTTCCATTCTTGAGATACTTTGCTAAGAAGAATATGTTACAGCTCCATCCATGTAAACATGAAAGAGGTAAAGTCTCCATCTTTCTTTAAGGCTGCGTAATATTCCATGGTATACACGTACCACAACTTATTAATCCATTCGTGGGTCGATGGGCACTTGGGCTTCTTCCACGACTTAGCAATTATGAATTGGGCTGCAATAAACATTCTGGTACAGATGCTTTTATTATGATGTGAGTTTTGATCTTCTGAATATACCTAGTAAAGGAATTATAGCATTGGCTCACAAGTTTTTAAAAGTCCTTTTGTTAATGACTGAGGAAGTAAGTTAAAGCAAGAAGAGCTTCACAAATCAACAAATGGTTACAGGTTTCTTTTTGTTTTTTTTGGTTTGTTTTCTTAATTAGGCCCAGGTGATGTTTGAACTCACTACCCCTGGGCTGCAGCACTGGCACTCTAACCACTGACCTGTGGCACCCAGCTATGGCCAAAGGTTTCCGCTGCAAATGATCACATGTTTCCAGCTGGACAGAAGGATGGTGGTCCTCTCCATTGTATAAGGAAAATTCAGGATTTCTGTGGCTACAAGATTCATCCTGTGTTCTTCTATTTCTATTTTTCTTGTTTTTCTCAAACGCTTTGCTCTGGGAATTCAAAGAAAGGCGACTTTACCAGATGCCATGAGATCTTGTTAATGGCATTGTCTTTTGAATTCTTGGATTCCCTTCTCTTCTATTCACAGACCCTGGCTTTAGTAATTCCTACAAGGAGGGGATATTGGATAAGCCTGCCAGGTCCCTTGGGATGTGAAAGGTACTGATCTACCCACAGATGCACAACAATCCTCCTTCTATACACCACTGAGGGCAGAGTCTTTTGACAACAGCTTTGTGTTTAACGCTTGTGTTGAAAGCGAAGTATAGTTAGTCCTTTATCAATTCACGAAGCGCCCAGGTTCATTTGCTGCATAATCCATGGTTTTGGCTTCTGCCATGCCATTGCTTAGCATCCCTTGCCAATGATCTGATGAAAATATTTTACAAAAAAAGTGTTGTTATAAATTGGCAGTGGCTATAAAAATTGGTACAGCCCTTCAGGAAAAAAATGTAGGAATGTAAATAAAAAACACTGAAGCCTGTGGTGTGTACTTTTACTTAGTAGACTGACTTCTGGGAATCTGTTGTCATAAAGGAATCCTTCTTATATCCCGACCCAACACCTTCTCTGTGCTAGACCCTATACTAAACACTTTACATAAATACATCATGTGTCCTCACAACATTGCCTTGAAGCAGATACAAATATACCCATTCCAAGACAAGGAAACTATACTTCAGAGAGGTTGAGTCAGTTGCCCAAGTCATTCAGCTGCTAGGCAATAAAGGATTCAGGTTTCAGATCAATGCACTTTTCCTTTGGACAAATTACCCATGCAATTGGCCACACTCCATAGCGATGCTATTTTAGAAGCTCCATTTAATAAGTTAAAATGAATTTTATGGACAGCTGAGTAATTATCTGACTTGAACCCAATTAAAAATTGAATTCCTTCTGCCTGAGTTTGAGTGCTTCTTTTGATTAATGCTGGATAAGTGGACCTTTCCTTTTAAACAGGACCCTGAGGTCCAGATGGTCAGGCTGGCTTCTGCACAGAGCATCCACAACGAGGCTCACGGGGTGGACACACGTGCTCACCTGTCCACATCTCCATGGGAAAATGCTACTGACTTATGCAACCAGACATTTGATTTGCATCTTCTGCAGCCAAGTGGTTAATAGTAACCTATTTCTTTTGGAAGTCCAGTGACAATGGACTTAATGGTTATGGACTTGAGAATATCTAGGCCTGGGATTGTAAACTGGTCCTGCCACATAGCAGCTGTGATGCTGAGTAAATTGTTTCACTCCTGTAAGCATCATTTCTTTTGTCAGTAAGCAACGGTGGGAAAGGATGGTCAGGGATTTGGGTTGTAAGCAACAGAAGCTAATCCTGAGTGTTGTAAAGAGGCTTCACCACCAGAGGGCCAGGGAGTCAGGCTCAGGCAGCATCAACAGCTCAAATCTTTCAGCAGAACTGGTTGCCTATATGTAGCATTCACAGTACTGCCTTGGACTCTGGGTGTGCTGTTAGCCCTGCAGCCCTTCATGCCCCAGGAATAGGAAAGGACTGCCAACACATTCATCCGTATTCAAGGCGGATTTCACTTGTCCCCCATTTTTTGGTGTTCGTAGCTCCAGTTTCTCTCTGGGTCAGGCGCAACTGATTGGCAGAGCCTGGAAATCATTGAAGCCTATGAAAGTGGGTTTATAGCATCTCCTCCTTCTATGCTGGGAGGTGAACTCTGCCTGCAAAGTGGGAAATATGTGCCAGGTAAAGAAAGTAGCATTTTTCAGGTGCTGAGTCGCCAAAAAAGTAAAAACTACAGAAACGCATTACAATGAGAATAATCACAGTCATCTGCTCTCATTCATTCATTCGTTCTTCACTCATTCATTCTAAAAGCGTGTTTGGTGCCTGTTATGTACCAGGCACTATGCTAAGTTTGGGGCTGCAGCCATGAAGCTAGGACTTACATTACTGCTCATAACAGCAATGTCTTCTGACCCTGCCAGTGAATGAAACTTTCTCTGCAAAAGAGAGAAAAGTTTGTCATTTTTCTCTTTGCCAAAAAGACAATGCCATTAGGAAAAATTCATTGCACGGTGCTGTTGTGCCGTAATCCCCAATAGCAGGTGGCCAATAAAAGTGAATTTCCTTTCCCCTTAGCCCAAAGTGCTCAAACTCTGATCCCAAAAGATCACGTTTATTTGCCTTTCTTTTAGACATCAATAAACTTAAAAATTAAAACACAGAAACCTGACAAGTTTTCCTAAATGCATGATGTCAGCTGCTGCAGCTCAAGCAAGGGGTTGCTGGCTGTGGCGCAGGTGACAAATGGAATTAAGGGCAGCTGTGGCACTGACACGAAGCTTGAAAAGGCTTGCTGCTTGGGGACTCAGATCATCTGTTTTCCCTGTGCTGAGTTAACTGATATAATTAAAGACATGTTTCTATTTGTGAATAGATGGACCGATCTGGGTTTCGGGGCTGCAGCATCCATCATCCCAGCCTGTTGCTGCTCTGTGCCTCCTTCTGAGTTCAGGGTTTCCTGGGGTTGCTGTCACCAGCCCTGGAAGCAGAGTAGGAGCTATAAAGGTTCACGGTGGGATACTGGAGTCCTCTGTGATAAGGGAGAAATGGGGAGAATGCATTTGTCAAAATGAACAGGAAAATAAAACCGAGATGTGCCTTAGAGAAACTCGTGGGCAGAAAAGAGGTATGGGCTGGCAACTCCCAAGGCAGGCAAGGTGGCCCAGTGACACAGGGCTCTGAGCAGGATTCTCTGCTTTTCCTTCATCTCCCAGAGACTCAGTCAACTCATGGATACACTTTGTCACAAAAGCCATACCCAATCTCATGGTTGATGAGATATTTAAATCAGTGCGTGCCAGCAAAGTGCCTGGCTTATAATATTGTTGGTAAAGCTCGAAGCTGCTAATTATTATTACAGTTACTATTTCCCTAGCTTTGCCAGCTGCTGTATGATTTTAAGCAAGTCGCTTATCCCTTCCCTGCCTCAGTTTCCTCATCATTGAGCACCTGTCTGGGTCCATCTCATGGAACACAAAGGAGACAGCAGAGAAAGCAGATGCAGAAACATTTCAACAGTTACTTTCTGATTATGGAGCTACTTTTGCTTTCTTGATGAGATGAGAAGGAAAATGCTGTGTTTGACTGGGTGTCTGCTCTAGAGCCCGCCGGGTGGTAACCTGGGACGCTCCTGTTCTGAGCAACCCTTGCTCTTCTGAGAAGGGGCTCCCTGCCTACCTCCTAGGTGAAGAGCAGTTAAGGGAATACATGAGAAAGTTCTTGGGTGTCACCCCCTGACACCCAAGGAGAGGCAGGGTGAGGTCTGTGGGCCCTGAAGCAGGGTGAGCACCTTTATCATCTTTGCAGGCTGCCAGCACCTGTTTGCTGACTTCTGCCCTGGCCACTGGCCACCTCCAAAGGCTCATTCATCCCCTCCCATTGTCCCTACCTGGCTGTGTCTCCAAGCCCCGTGGGCCCCGTTCTAGACGGTATTTGTGGGACCGTTGCTTCTGCTTCTCCTTCCACAAGGAAGACTTTGCTCTTGGCAGATCCTGGATCTTCACTGAGTCACTAACTCCCACCACCCAGTGCCTTCCTTTCCTCGCAGCGCTCAGCTCTCTGCGTGGACGTTTCCCGTTTGTTTCTCTTTTCCACTTTGAGGCTGTCCAGACCTTAAGGGCAAGGTCCTTGCCTGTTCATCCAGCCTGGCACCCTGCACACATGCGAGTCATACCTGGAATCAGACGGCGGGGCTTCAGACCTCGCCTTTTCCCTTCCTGGCCCATGCTCAAGCAGGTTACAGAGCAGCTGAGGACTCAGCCCTGGAGTGTCTGTTTGGCCCAGTCTTGAGGCACCTTACACTGTAATCAGCATTTGAGACACCTGGGGGTGGGGGTGTCTAAACCAGATTCTGGTTCAGGAGGTCAGGGTGGCACCAGGGATTCTATATTTCTGACAAGTTCCCAGGCGCACCTGCTACAGCCGGTCTGTGGGCCACGCTGTGAGTAGCAGGTGTGGGGGCAAAGTATGGCGGACTCTAGCACTGGACTGTCAAAGGTGTTTGATTCTAGAAAGCAAGTTGAAAAGCTGGTGGGTTGATGTGAGGATCAAAGGACGCCTGCCTTTAAATCCCTGTGTCTGCAACTCTTAGCTCCCAAAGCACCCCCCAAATTAGCTGTGGCTTCGTGAGCCCTCCTATGAGAATAAAGAGCAAGCAGTGATGAAACTGTGCTGAGGACTTCGGCAAACGAGCGTCTCATTTCAACAGCCTTATGTGAGGCGAGAATAACTATGACTATTGGCCGTAGATTGCAAATGGGGAAACTGAGGCTTGTAGAGGTCAAATGTGTTGAATTTTATCCACCTGGCTGTTCTTTTGTTTGATGTGCTAAGGGCAGTCCTATTCCCCTTCCTTTTCCTTCCCATCCTCCTCTCTGTTAATAAAATCACCGGGATCTGAGACGATCAAATCTGTCCTCCGCTCCTGCCGCCTGGAAGCAGACCCAATGAGCTGAGGAATGAGACACAGTATTTGTACTGCTTTTTATTTGTTCCTGAAGCATCCGCTCTGCACAAGGCACTGTGCCTACAATGATGGGGAAAAACTCTGCCCTCCTAGAGCTTACAGTCTGCAGGGAGACACAGACATTAGCTGAGTAACTCCACAGATAAATGTGATTCTAAAATTGTTGAAAGGAGCTGTAGGGGAGAAAGAGATTTGGGAGATACAAAAATAGGAAATTTGATCAAGGGATGGTATAAAAGTTTACATGTGTGGATGTGCCTCTGAAACACTCGCTTTGTGACAGGTGAGTAGGAGTCAGCTAATTAAAGCTCGTGCAAAGGCCCTGTGGTGGATGAGAGAAAACCACTCAGGGAACAAAAGACAGCAAACGTCTCTAGGACAGGGAGGTGAAAACTGAAACTGCAGAGGCAGGAGGGTCAAGTCACAGGGGGCTTTAGAATGTCCCATTAAGGATTCTGGTCTCTATCCTGAGAGCAGAGGCTAGCCATTAGCAGGGTTCAAGCAAAGGAGGAAAGATTAGATCAGCATTACATTTGAGCTCTCTCAAGGAGATAAATCAAACAAAATTTGAGGGGACTTACTTCAGTGGAGATAGAGGAATAAAGAAGCGATGGTATGGTGGACTCTAGCATGGGATTGTGGCCCAGGCTAGGAAAGTGACTGCAACAATGTAATTAAGACGGCTTCTGTAAAGTGTTTGTGGGAAGTGAAAAAATGATGGTGCTTCCTAATGGGATCACTGTAAGGACTGCAGTAGCAAAGTCGGGGTGGAGGAGGAGGCTTCCTGAGTATCTTCCAATATTGGGCCTTAAGGTTCTCGGTCATCATTTCGTTCCACACCTTTTGTTTGTACTTGGACAAATGGGCCCAGAGAGGGATGTGGTCAGAGGCTGAACAGCTGGATGGGCAGAAGTGAAGCCAACGAGGGGCAAGTTTTTTTTTTTTAGAGACAGAGTCTCACTTTGTCACCCTCAGTAGAGTGCAATGAAATCACAGCTCACAGCAACCTCCAGCTCTTGGGCTTAGGAGATTCTCCTGCCTTAGCCTCCCAAGTAGCTGCGACTACAGGTGCCTGCCACAGTGCCCGGCTAGCGTGGGGCAAGTTTTGAGGTCCTAGTGGGATTCCTGCACAGTCCTAAGGAGAGGCCTCTTTTGCCTTCTGCCTCTTGTGTTGCTAAACAACCAAGTATGATAATAGTGAGGAGAAAGAATAACTGTGAAAAAAAAATTCACTGAAATTGTTTTTGACTTTATGATTCTGTTAGGCCTATAATATCCTCTGTCCTTAGGAATCCAGGTAATTCATCTACCCTCAAAGGGGAACTACCCAAGCCTTTCCAGGTCTCTCAGCAGTGGCCTTTTGCTAGAACTCCAAACAGGAGCTTGACTTTATATAAAGACTTTCAATCAGGAAGACCCAGGTTCAAATCCCAGCAGTTCTAAACACCTGTCTGTGCAAGTGTGCGTCATGTACAGGACCTTTACCGAAAAACTGCTCTTTGGAACCAAAGACAATTGAAATCAACCTGAGAGGTTATTAATAGGGGAAAGAATAAATAGAATATGGTATATTTACCTGATGGAAGAAAACACAGCTATCAAAAGGAATGACTGTCCATCACCTGGAGAGGTAGATCTCAAAGACAGACTTGAATAAGAAAAAGTGAATTGCTGAAGAACACGTTTGGCATGATGCCATGTGTGTAAAAACATCTCAGAAAATGCTGTGTGTCTTATGGCTACACTTACCGGGAGGTGAAATAATAAAAAGAGGCCTGGTAGCACAGGTACGAAGATCCCAGTGCTGCTGGAGGTCGAGGTCAGGGAAATTGCACTGTTCTAATTTTCTAAAAGGTAAATGGATTCATTTATTATAAGAAGAAAAACTGTGGCAGTGTGACCTCAGACAAGTCATATAAATTCTTCTGCGTCTCAGTCTTATCACCTTATAAATTATGCAAACATTTATTAATTACTGTGCTTTACCTGTACAAAAGGGCAGGGGACACAAAGGCAAGAAGATAGAGTCCCTGCCCTTTGGAGGTGCTGTGGTCTCTTTGGACAGACAGAATGAAAGTCCCTGGCCAGAGAGCCCAGAACAAGCCTTGTCCAGCCTAAGGTATAGGCAAGACCCCTGAGGAAATTGGCACTGAGCTGAGATTTGAAAGGTGAGAAAGTGTCAGGCAGTTGCAGGACAAGGGTACAGGTGAGGTAGGCAGAAAAACAGCATGCTCTCTATGTCCGGCTGATTAATTACCATTTCATCTACAATGAGGAAAGAAAAACAAGTGCTATTTTCAGCCCATTTTATTTTTTTTAGATGCCAGCGTCATCAAGATGTTAGAAATTAGGATGTTTCACACACAAAGTTGTTTTGAAGAAAGGACCTCGCACACAGCAGGTGTTTAACGGACTCGGCCTCCCATCTCACCTGCTGCCTCATGTAACCCACCTCGGCAGGCACGAAAAGCTAGCAGATCCTAATCCCCGGAACCTGTTAAGTGTGACCTTGTCTTGAAAAAGAGTCTTTGCTGAGATGATTAAGTTAAGGATCTTATGATAGGGAGATCACCCTGAATTATCCAGGTGGGCCCTAAATACCATCACAAGTATCCTCTTAAGAGAGAAGCAAGGGGAGATACACAGCAGAGGAGGAGGCCATGTGATTACCAAGACATGGAGAGGTAGGGCAGCATTGACACTGAACATCAGAGGGATGCAGCCACAAGCCAACGAATGCCAACGGCCACCATGCACTGGATGAGCAAGGAAGGCTCCTCCCTGGGAGCCTCTGGAGGGAGCCCAGCCCCGCTCAGCCTTGTGAGGGTGATTTTAGACTTCAGTCCTCCTTAACTGTGACAGAGGATATCTCTGTTGTTTTAAGCCACTCAGTTTGTGGTAATTTGCTATAGCAACTACAGGAAACAAATTCACCCAAGTCTATTCTCTATAGTCCTCTTTATTTTTTACCATGTTGCAACAAAAATATCCAATAAATGCACTTGCAGCAAAAGTGAGAATTCTTGGCCTTGTTGGGATTGCATGTGTGAGGAGAGAGGGTAATGTTTAACCCAAAGAGGGAAGGCTTTCTAAGGATCCTTTCAGTCACCAGAGGGTTGTTGTTGGGTTGTGGCAGAAGGGTCAGTTTGGAATGGAAGTTGCATCGTCTGTAGGCAACTGGCAGCCACGGGGAAGGGTCCAGGGATCTTGTTCAGGCAACCCAATTCCCTGAGCTGAGAGGCAGAGGAAGAGCCATAACTAAGAGGAAGCTTGAGTTGTTTCTGGAATCCAGAGGCATGTGTCAAATCTGAGGAGGAAGGCCCAGTGGGACAGAACACGTCTAGCACGTGTGGGGTACACTATGTCATCTCATTCTTAATAGTGTAATGCAGTGATTTTCAATAGGTGTGCTGCAAAAAATTTTAAAGATAATTAAATTATTTTTTAAAGATGTTATAAGCTCTGTAAGTAGATTTATATCTTTTACTCTTTTTTTTTTTTGATCAATGTGTGCCATGGAAGTTATAAGCTCAAGTGAGCCATGAGATGAAAAAGGTTGAAAAACACTGCTCTAATGGAAGCCTGTTTTATCATTTCGAAGTCTAGGAATCAGGGAATCTACCCAAGGTCACAGAGCTGGAAGGGACATGTTCAGGATTTATACACAGGTCTTTGGATTTCAACCTGTTCTCTCCAGACTGATTGAAGACTGGGCCTGTCTTTGTTCCAGCTGGGTCTTCTGAAGGTCAAGTCTCTTTGTCCTCTGACTTCATACCTCGCAGACCTGTTTGCTACCTAGAAACTCAAGTCTGATGCTAAGATCTTCCTGTGTTTTCTTACATCACTTTTATTTTCCTGGAAGCCCATTTGCGTTAATTTACAAGACTTTGAGTTGAGGACCAGGAGAGTGTGTTTGTGTGTGTACACGTACATACACATTTGGTCTTTTTCAAAAATTTATACATTTTTATTTCAGATTAATGTGAGGGTACAAACAGCTAGGTTACAATGTTTGCATTTGTTAGGTAGAGTCCCTCTTATCACTGTGTCCCCCTCCTCCAGGACATGAGCCTTGTGCCCTTACATTGTGCCCATTAAGTGGGAGAACACCAATCCTCCCCCTCTCACATTTGGTCTTATCAGCTCACTTATCTAGGGTTGTGCTAAAATACTGTGTTTAGGTTAAAAGAAAAAAAAGAAACAACTCCACATTGTCCCTGGGTATCAAGCTGATTAATCCCTGCTGCAGCTATAATGGAAAGCAGAAAATATTTCTGTCCCAACCTTGCTAACATTCAGCATTTTCTGTGATTTTTATTTTTTTTACTTAATCTAGCTTCAGAATCTTAACAGCTTCTGTAATCTTCCAAAGATCCAATAGGACTTTCTTATGTGACTTGCTCTGAAAAAATGAGAAACAAAAAAATTACGTTTCTCTTGCTTCTCACAGATTGTCAGAGATTGTGCATATATTTTTTTTAACAATGGGGCCATTGAAAGGGTAGATAATGTTATCATGATTTACTGACTCTTGAGTCTAATTTTGGTAGCTCCTGACGCATTTCTTGGAAAAGATCAAAACAGCCAACAGAGAATTTACCCCGTGTCCGTTACCAGTTACTGCTCTGTGAACGTATTAATTTGTATAAACTATAAACAGCAGCCGATATGTTCTCCAAGGATGTTCCATAAAATTGTAAAGCAGCTAACATTATTGAATTCCTATTATGTGCCAAATATTTTACATGATGTTTTATATGTGTTTCCGAGCAATTGCCTACTGTGGTTGATTATTGCAATTACCTGGGAGCTTAACAACAACAAAAAACCCAGACTCTTTGGGATAATCTTGCCAATCACTGGTTAGGAAAAGATAGGAAGACAGGAATTTGCATTTGATTTGCAGCTCCGCCCACCTATCAGCTATGTGCCAGGAAACTTGGGAGCGGGAATGAGGTAGTATCTCAGGAATAGCCATCACTGTACTTCCATTGTCTCAACTGAAAGGAGGGACAATAAAACAAACATTTTTTGAGCATTTAGTATGAACTAGACATTTTTCTGTGTCCTTTATGTATGTCTACTCATTTTAATGTCCTTAATAATCCACTTTACAGTTGAGGACACTGAGAAAAGAAGGTCACTTATTTCAAGGTTACACAGCAGGAGAAAGAAAATCTAAGAGAGAGATAGGATAAGAGACGCTGGGTATCCCGTGAGGAGTTAGGAGGTCAGAGACCTCGGCTTGGGCCTGGGGCCAGCAGTGTTCCCCTCTGAGCCTGTCTTCCCACACAGCTCCCTAAGAAAGCTTGGCCTTCAACCTTGTGTTTTAATTGAGAATGTAGGGAAGAGGCTTTGCAGGGGATTAGAGTTTACCAAGCACACCACGCCAGGGGCAGGGATACAGTGCTAGATTTGTACATACATCATTTTATTTGATCTTTACCAGCCCATGAAACTGTTCATGCTCATAAGGAGGCCAGAGACTAAAGCCGAGCGAGAAATGAACCCCCCAGGATGCGTAGATCCGTCCATTTCTCTTCACCTTCATTTTTCTTCTTGCTTGGATGATTGCAGTAGCTTACTCAGTCCCCTACTCACAGCTTAAGCCAGCCTACCTCTAACCCAATCTCTGTGGAGCAGCCAGAGTGATTACAAATACAGATGGACTTGAGTTCTGCAGTCTAATTAATACCTGCATTGCAGTCTACGGAACTGTTGTGGCATTTGCAGATAAGGAAACCGAGGCAAGCAGGTAATGCCAATTTTCCAGTTATATAAGTCATCTGACATGTCACTATGGGGAAAGCCATAGGACTTTATTTATGTACTATTTTGTGACTTTCTGTGAGTCTATAATTATTTCAAAATTAAAAGTAAATCAATTGACCTATCCTTTACCAAGCTGTTGCATCCTCAGAGATGGATGTCTTTAGATAGATGGGTAAATAGAAGACAGACAGACATCTCTGGAGTTCAGAGCGAGCTACTCACCCAGCCTGCATGCTCTGGCCTCTTGCAGCTGGCATCACCTTTGCCCAAGGTGAGCCTCTTCCTGGATCATGTGGGTTGTTCCCGACCAGCTTCTGCTCATTCAGGTTTCAGGTGAATGCTGCATCCCGAGAGAGACCCCTCTGACCTCTGCCTGGCTATGCCTCTGCTTTCCCCTTTCTGAACCTGCCAGGGATTAGCATGCTTTCTTGGGCATGCAGTAACTAATTTTGGGTTTTAAGGGGACAATTAAGCCTGCATTGTGTATTATTCTGTATATTTACAACTCTTTAAAATGTAAAATCTCATTCTTAGTTTGAGTCTACTGTCCTCTGATTTAGGCTACGTCAGCATCTGGTTCTCACTCTGTTCAGCACCGCCCCTTCCGAATCGGTTTTCCCACTGGACTGTGGGCTCAATGAGGTCAGGCTTTTTCTCTGGATCACACCCAGGCCTCGGTGCAGTGCAGATACTTAATAGATACTAATTAATTAATGCATGGATGAGGGAAGTTCAGCTGCCTTTTTCCTTGAACACTGCCGGGAAGCTTCAGGCTGGGTTGGGTTAGAGGGACCAGAATGTCTGTGACCCCTGGTCTTCCATGCTAAGGGAGTTAGACTATTCCTATTAAATTGACCCCAGTCTTGGGACTTCAATAAAGCTGACAACTTCCATAAATACAGGGAGAAGTGGGAAAGATGCGTGTAGACACCCACCCCATCTGGCATGTCAGTTTAGGACTTGAAATGCCAACGATAAATGGCCAAATAACTTCCAGCTTCCATTCATTAGAAAATAACAAATGGTCAACTGATTGGCTTCTCAGCTGGCCTTCCTGGAGTGGGCACCTCCAGATACAGACCCCAGTCCTGCCAAAAATATGGGAAAATTCAAGCATTGTAACGTGACCGCTGCCCATTTTGTTTGTGATGGTGATGATGGTAATGATAATGATGATGACTTTAAGCTCTTTAGAAGTGGGCATAGTTTTATTGCTTCTTTTTTTTTTTTAACATGTATTTTATTATTCTTCATTACATTATTTCCCCCCACTCTCTAGTGGTAAGACAGAATTTATTTACAGAAAAGAATACAGAAAACACTAAAGCTCCTGGTAGAGGGAGAGAGTTCTAGTCGGGAGAGAGAAGCTCTCTCCGTTTCTCTCCCGGTCTTTCCCCATCTCCTCCTTTAGGCCTTTAGTCTCAGGGTATATATAGGTTTATGGGTTCCTTGGCCAGGAAACGAATGAATACAGTCCCTTTCGCCAGGGGCAAGGTGAATGAAAGTATCAATGATTGGATACAGTCCATTCATGGAATTGAGGCCTAGAAAATTCACAAGAAATTGACCTAGGCATGGGAAATGGGGGTTCCACATTTAGTCCTAAGTGTGAAGTGAAGGAGACACCAAGGCACAGGTGTCTCCTCAGCAGTTGTCCAGGCTTTTTGGCAATTGGAGCCTCTGGTGGAGGTCGGAGGTCCCCCTCCTTGCCTGTCATCCAGCCCGCTGGCTCTTCAGCTGGCTGCCACACCACCGACACTGCCAAGGAGGAGGCGGCAGGTCTGTCAGCCCCACTGAGCTGGCTAGGGCGCCAATTGTCCTGCATCAATTCTCCCTCTCTGAGTAGAAACTCCAACTGCTGTTAGGGAAAAGGGGTGA
>CAUYON010058569.1:0-16036 GCA_963573935.1 Arctocebus calabarensis
GCCAAACAACAATGACGGCTGCAACCAAAAAATGGCCGGGCGTTGTGGCGGGTGCCTGTGGTACCAGCTACTTGGGAGGCCGAGGCAGGAGACTCGCTTGAGCCCAGGAATTGGAAGTTGCTGTAAGCTGTGATGCCACAGCATTCTCTCCAGGGTGACAGCTTGAGGCTCTGTCTCAAAAAAAAAAAAAAAAAAGAAATGAAAAAGGAGAACTAACAATAGACACCACAGAGATTATCGCTGACTACAAGAAACTCTATGCCCAGAAATTTGACAGTGTGGAGGAATCACACCATCTTTCTTAGACTTAACCAGGAAGAAATAGATCTCTTGAACCAATATCAAGCAATAAGATTGAAGAAACAATAAAAAACTTCCAACAATAAAGTCCTGGACCAGATGGCTCCACACCAGAATTCTATCAAATTGTCATAGATGAACTTGTACCTTTACTGAAGAATCTATTCCAAAACATTGAGAAGGAAGGAAGCTTCCCCAACACATTCTATGAAACAAACATCACCCTATTTCCAAAACCAGGAAAGGACCCAACTAAAAAATAGAATGACAGATCAATTTCACTAAAATATTGATTTAAAAATACTCAACAGGGCAGCGCCTGTGGCTCAGTGAGTAGGGCTTCAGCCCCATATACTGAGGGTGGCAGGTTCAAACCCACCCCAGCCAAACTGCAACAAAAAAATAGCTGGGTGTTGTGGCAGGCTCCTGTAGTCCCAGCTACTCAGGAGGCTGAGGCAACAGAATTGCCTAAGCCCAAGAGCTGTTGGTTGCTGTGAGCTGTGATGCCATAGCACTCTACCGAGGGTGACAAAGTAAGAATCTGTCTCTAAAAAAAAAAAAAAAATTCAACAAAAGCTTAGTTAATAGATTAAAGCTACACATTAAAAAAATTATACATCATGATCAAGTAGGCTTCATCCCAGGGATGCAAGGCTAATTTAACATACACAAATCTATAAATGTAATTCACCATATCAATAGAAGCAAAAACAAAGACCTTGTGATCCTCTCAATAGATGCAGAAAAAGCATTTGACAAAATTCAGCATCATTTTCTAACAAGAACATGTAAAAAAATAGGTGTAGGAGGCACATTTCTTAAGCTGATAGAAGCCATCTGTGGCAAACCCACCCCTAACATCACCCTGAGTGGTGTAAAACTGAAAACTTTTCCACTTAGAACTGGAACCCAACAAGGATGTCCACTATTGTTACTATTATTCAGCATAGGTCTGTAAGTTCTAGCCAATGCCATCAGAGAAGAGAAGGATATAAAGAGCATCCAAGTGGGGACAGGGGAGGTCAAACTCTTGCTTGTTGCTGATGATATGATCTTATACTTAGAGAATCCCAGAGACTCAACCAAAATACTCCTGGAAGTGATCAAGAAACACAGTAAGATCTCAGGGTATAAAATCAATGTCCAAAAATCAGCAGTCTTTGTATATGTCAATAACAGCCACGTTGAGAAGCAAATCAAGGACATAATTCCCTTCAGAAACTAAAACACTTAGGAATATACTTAACAAAAGAGGTAAAGGATCTCTACAAAGAGAATTATGAAACCTTAAGAAACGAAATAGCAGGTGGCACCTATAGCTCAATAGGTAGGGTGCCAGCCCCATGCACCAGGGCTGGTAGGTTCGAATCCGGCCTGGGCCTGATAAAACAAAAAAAATACCAGGTGTTGTGGCAGGTGCCTGTAGTCCCAGCTACTTTGGAGGCTGAGGCAAGACAATCGTTTGAGCCCAAGAGTTTGAGGTTGCTATGAACTGTGACGCCATGGGTCTCTATGGAGGGCAACAAAGTGAGAGTCTATCTCAATTAAAAAAAAAGAAGTAGCAGAAACATTAACAAATGGAAGAACATGCCATGCTCTTGGCTGGGAAAAATCAACATTGTTAAAATGTCTATATTACCCAAAGCAATCAACATTCAATTCAATCCCCATTAGAACACCAACATACTTTGGAGGACTACAAAAAATAGTACTTCATTTTGTATGGAACCAGAAAAACCCCCATATATCCAAGGCAATTCTTAGTTATAAAAACAAAGCTGGAAACATTACCCAACTTCAGGTTATATTACATGTCCACAGTGACGAAAACAGTATGGTATTGGCACAAAAATAGAGACATAGAAATATGGGACAGGCTCGGCACCTGTGGCTCAACGGGCTAAGGCACCAGCCACGTACACCTGAGCTGGCGGGCTCGAATCCAACGTGGGCCCGCCAAACAACAATGACGGCTGCAGCCAAAAAATGGCCAGGCGTTGTGGCAGGTGCCTGTAGTCTCAGCTACTTGGGAGGTAGGGGCAGGAGACTCACTTGAGCCCAGGAATTGGAGGTTGCTGTGAGCTGTGATGCCACAGCACTCCACCCAGGGTGACAGCTTGAGGCTCTGTCTCCAAAAAAAAAGAAAGAAATATGGGACAGAATAGAAAACCCAGGGATGAAACCAGTCTCTTATGGCTGTCTGATCTTTGATAAACCAAACAAAAGCATACAATGGAGGAAAAGATTCCCTATTTAACAAATGATGCTGGAAGAACTGGATAACCACATATAAAAGGCTGGGCTCGGCGCCTGTGGCTCAACGGGCTAAGGCGCCAGCCATGTACACCTGAGTTGGCAGGTTCGAATCCAGCCCGGGCCTGCCAAACAACAATGATGGCTGCAACCAGAAAAAAAAAAAAAATGGCCAGGCGTTTTGGCGGGCGCCTGTAGTCCCAGCTACTTGGGAGGCGGAGGCAAGAGACTCGCTTGAGCCCAGGAATTGGAGGTTGCTGTGAGCTGTGACGCCACAGCAATCTACTGAGGGTGACGTAGTGAGACTCTGTCTCGCAAAAAACCCAAAACAACAACAACAAAAAACTGAGTTTGTGCCCGTAGCTCAGTGAGTAGTACACTAGCCACATACATAGCGGTTGACAGGTTCCAGCCCGGCGTGGGCCTGCTAAACAACGACAACTGCAACCAAAAAATAGCCAGGCGTTGTGGTGGGTGCCTGTAGTCCCCACTACTTGGGAAGCTGAGGCAAGAGAATCGCTTGACCCGAGAGTTGGAGGTTGCTGTGACTGTGACGCCATGACACTCTATCCAGGGTGACAACTTGAGGCTCTGTCTCAAAAAAAAAAAAGAGATTTAGGGGCATTAAGCTGAAAAGCTTTGGCACAGCAGCTAAGGACACAACAATTAAAGCAAAAAGACAACCTTCAGATTGGGAAAAGGTGGTAGGAATGGTATGAATCTGGAATCCATAGAGAACTCAAATTAACAATAAAAAAAAGGAGCAAATACTTCCACCGACCATTGGGCAAGAGACATAAACAGAACCTTCTCAGAGAAAGGTAGATGAATGGCTAACAAACATTTGAATAAATGCTCATCATCCATAATCATCAGAGAAAAGAGAATCAAAACCACCCTGAGATATCACGTAACCCCAGTGAGCTGCAGATGCTGGCGCAGATGTGGGGAGAAGGGAACACTTTTACGTTGCTGGTGGGACTGCAAACTATTACAGTCTCTTTGGAAAGAAGTACAGAGAATCTTCAAAGAATTCAAATTAGACCTCCCATTTGATCCTGCAATCCCATTACTAGGCATCTATCTTGAAGAAAAAACGTCTTTTTATCATAAGGACATTTGCACTAGACTGTTTATTGCAGCTCAATTTACAATCACCGAAATGTGAAACAACCTAAACACCCACCACCCCAGGAATGGATTAACAAGCTGCGGTATATGTACACCATGGAATACTATTCAGTCATTAAAAGGGATGGAGACTTTTTTTTTTTTGAGACAGAGCCTCAAGCTGTCACCCTGGATAGAGTGCTGTGGCATCACACCTCACAGCAACCTCCAATTCCTGGGCTCAAGTGAGTCTCCTGCCTCTGCCTCCCAAGTAGCTGGGACTACAGGTGCCCACCACAACGCCCGGCCATTTTTTGGTTGCAGCCACCATTGTTGTTTGGCGGGCCGGGGCTGGATTCGAACCCACCAGCTCAGGTGTACGTGGCTGGCGCCTTAGCCCGTTGAGCCACAGGCGCCATCCCGGGATGGAGACTTTACATCTTTTGATTGAGTTGGAACCCATTCTTAGTAAAGAATCACAAGAATGGAGAAGCAATTATCCAATGTACTCAATATGAAACCAACAGATGATCTAATACTCACTCACATAAGAGAAAAACTCAATTCAAGGTTGGGGGAGGGGGAATGAGAGAAGGGGAAGAGGGTAGGAGGGAGGGGGATGGGTGTACTCCCACTTAATGGGCACGATGTTAGGGTATATAGCACACCTCTTGTGGGTGGGACACAGTTATAAGGGGGACTCTACCTAACAAATACAATATTGTAATGTATTTCTTTGTACCCTCAAATTAAAAAAAAATGACAAAATTTAAAAATTACTAATAATTCTTTAATGCCATCAACTGTCTAGTCAATATTTACATTTTCAGTTGCTTCACAAAGGTCCTATTGTTTTAATAATTGATTTAAATTAGTGTCCAAATGAGGTTCACACACTATGATTTGTGTCTTTTAAGTATTTTAGTCTGTAGGAGTTTCTGTGTCTTTCTTCACACACCCGCCACTATACAATATAATTTATTTGTGGAAGAATTGGGATCTTTTGACCTGTGGAGTTTCCATTGTCTGGATTTTGTGGATCACACCCCTGTAGAGAACTTAACATATTCATCTGTCTGGTTTCCCTATAAATTGATGTTTGTATTCAGAGGCTGGACTCGATTAAGATTTTATTTTTCTTTTGGCAAGATTATTGCATAGATGGGGTTTGGTCCTTCCGTTAGGAACACATTATCAACTGACTGTCTCCTTTTCTGTGATGGTGGAAGTTGCTGACCGTCTTTGCCTAGACACCGGTGACTGCGAACTGGTGATAACGCAATTCTATTCTTCCTATTTCATTTCTCCTAATGTTATTGTGTACGTATATTTATTATCCAGAGTACTTCCATACGGGGAAATTCATTCTCATTTGCTGCTTATTAAAATGCTACCATAGACCGGGCATTTTGTGTATTGTATTTCATATGTCAAACTGCTAATCATTTCCCATAAAATTAATTCGCAGCCATCTCCTTCCTTATTTTTCTGCTTCTCTCTTTTTCTTTCTTTCCTCTTGTTTTCTCTTTTCCCCACTTTGGATTTGTCCTGCAAGGGCGCAGTCATATCATGGATCCTTTGAGGTCACGAGGAGAGCTGGAAGTTCTGAAAACATGGGAATTAAATTCAAGTGGCGTTTTCCTTTTGGCTATTCAGGAAAATGTAGCCATTTCCCATCAACACTCACCACGCGCAACTGGATTTACTGGCAGCCTACCTGATCTGGTCCAGTTTTACCGGAATCTGTAAGATTTGGAAGATAAAGCTCATTCTAGAATTTATTTTTATGTGCTCAATTTTACCTTTTGGGGGGTGAGTCAGCCCATTTATGAAGACCATTCAGCTGATTTATTTTTCATAGAATTTAAATCAGTATTTTTATTGTTATTTGTACAATATAAGATACCATCCAATGCTAAATCAAAGAATGCTGTGATTTCCCACAAAACTGCTCTTGGTCCACAGGATCTGGGCTACCTGAAAAATCTGTGCACGTTGGAGACTCAGCCTTTGTTGAATAGGTGAGACACAGTGTGAGTAGGGAGTAATTATTTTTTAGGCAAATGAACTTTCAAAAAATAGCAGGACACCTCAAAGCCTGGATTGGGTTAAAGCGCTTTACCCAGATGTGCTGGCTAGTCCGACTGGAAGAATCAGTGTCCTTGGGGGGAGCCTAAGGCAGGCAGTTTGGAGAAGGAACCCTGGAGTAAGGGGAAGAAGATAGACTTAGCTCAGGCTCTGACTCCGCCACTTGCTAGAGAAAGGTTACAAATAAGACTTGAATTTCTGGCTGGGGGTGGTGGCTCACGCCTGTAATCCTAGCTCTCTGTGAGGCTGAGGCAGGTGAATCGCTGGAGCTTAGGAGTTTGAGACCAGCCTGAGCAAGAGCCAGACCCCTTCTCTACTACAAATAGAAAAACTAGCTGGGTGTTGTGGCCTCCACCTGTAGCCTCACGGATGGAGGAAAGAGGCTTGCCCAAACCTAAGCGTTTGAGGTTGCTGTGAGCTACAATGACACCACAGCACTCTACGCAGGGTGACAAAATGATACTCTGTCTCAAAAAAAAAAAAAAAGAAAGATTCTTTCTGTGCCTCAGTTTTTTCATTTGTCAAATGGTGCAAGATATGAGCCACGGTCTTCTCCATTGCCCCAGGATTATTGTGAAAATCAACCAAATAATGCCAGTATTTTGAAAGGCTTAAAGCTCTATTTAAAAAGAAAGAAAGAAAAAGAGAAAAGCATTTCGATGCTGGGCACAGTGGCTCATGCCTGTAATCCCAGCATTCTGAGTGGCTGAGGTGGGCACTGTAGTCCCTGCAACTTGGGAGGCTGAGGCAAGAGAATTGCTTAAGCCCAAGAGTTTGAGGTTGCTGTGAATTGTGATGCCACAGCACTCTACTGAGGGTGATATAGTGAGATTCTGTCTCAAAAAAGAAAAAGAATACTTTATCCCTGGTTGTCTAGTGGCTAAGAAAAAAAAAAGAATATCATTTAATATTTTGCTTTTGCGGCTTAACATTTTATTATAAATATGGTTCTGGGCAGAGACATTATCTTTATAATTGTATCACCATGGTTGAACATTGAAGCAATTTCATTTTTATACATGAAAATGCCATGAACATCTTTGTGCATGATTATGTCCTTAGGATAAATTCCCTGTAGTGTGATGGCTGAGAGAAAATATATGGGCTCTTAATAGATTTTGCCATATTGCTTTCCAAAGGCTAGTAACAAGGAACTTGACACCAGCAAGGAATGTGCACCATTTAAAAAAGATTATTATTATTATTATTATTATTTTTTTGAGACAGAGCCTCAAGCTGTCACCCTGGATAGTGTGGCATCACAGCTCACAGCAACCTCCAATTCTTGGGCTCAAGCGAGTCTCCTGCCTCCGCCTCCCAAGTAGCTGGGACTACAGGGGCCCGTCACAACGCCCGACCATTTTTTGGTTGCAGCCGTCATTGTTGTTTGGTGGGCCCGGGCTGGATTCGAACCCGCCAGCTCAGGTGTACGTGGCTGGTGCCTTAGCCCATTGAGCCACAGGCGCTGAGCCTTTAAAAAGATTATTTTATATCACTCACTCAATATCCATATGTGAAGACATGTCCCAGATCCTTATCTGCCAGGACCTTACATTTCTGAGTCCTCTGTTAATAGGAGATAAGTAAATAAAACAAGAAGACTGTGTGTGCTGACTAAGCAAAGACTTCTCTTAGGACCCCAGAAAAGCTAGCAGATTGTGTGCTCTGTTTGATTTTGCAGATCTGGTGATATTTTTGCAAGATTTCTAGAAAAAATAAAAAATCAGTTAACACTGCATTATGTGGAATCTTTCATAAAACATATACAGAAGTTTCTTTTTTTCTTATGTTGGTTTTCAAGAACTTATCTTTTTTTACCAAGTCAAAATCTTTTTCTGCTTTGTTTTGTTTTGGGTTTTGGGCCGCCGGGTAGGCAATGGTTCAGAAGTGTGACTGAACCTTGAGTATATATTAATATGTGGAACTTCAAACTACAGTAATGTCCATCATCTGTGCATACAGATCTTTGAACTTTTCAAAGTTCTCTCACATGTTTTTCTTATTTAATTCTCACAACCAGTCCCTGAGGTAAGCTGGGCTGGCGTTCTCATCGTAGTCTGACTGAAGGGAGACAGGGACGCAGAGACTTGCTTAAAGCAGAACTACTTCTCAGGGCTGGCACACCTTTCTGTCTTCTGCCTCCTATATCTTTTCTCCTAATTGCACAGTTTCTATTTTATTTTATTTATTTATTTCTTTTTCTTTTTTCTTTTTGAGACAGAGCCTCAAGCTGTCACCCTAGATAGAGTGCTGTAGCATCACAGCTCACAGCAACCTCCAATTCCTCAAGCGAGTCTTCTGCCTCCGCCTCCCAAGTAGCTGGGACTACAGGCGCCCGCCACAACGCCTGGCCATTTTTTGGTTGCAGTCGTCATTGTTTGGCAGGGTGGGGCTGTATTCAAACTCGCCAGCTCAGGTGTACGTGGCTGGCGCCTTAACCTGTTGAGCCAAATGATGCCGAAACTTTCTTTTTTTTTGAGACAGAGTCTCAAGTTGTCACCCTGGATAGAGTGCTGTGGCATCGCAGCTCACAGCAACCTCCAACTCCTGGGCTCAAGTGAGTCTCCTGCCTCCGCCTCCCAAGTAACTGGGACTACAGACGCCCGCCACAACACCCGGCCATTTTTTGGTTGTAGCCATCATTGTTGTTTGGCAGGCTTGGGCTGGATTCGAACCCTCCAGCTCAAGTGTATGTGCCTGTCTCCTTAGCCACTTGAGCCACAGGCACTGAGCTTATTTATTTATTTTTTATTTATTGAGACTGAGCCTTACCCTGTGCCCATGGGTAGAGGGCTGTGGTATCATTATAGCTCACAGCAACCTCAAATTCTTGGGCTCCAACAATCCCCTTGCCTCAGCCTCCTGAGTAGGTGGGATTACAGGAGCCCGCCACAATGCCTGGCTAGTTTTCCTATTTTTAGTAGAGACAGAGTCTTACTTTTGCACAGGCTGGTCTCAAACTCCTAAGCTCAGGTGATCCACCTGCCTTGGCCTTCCAGAGAGCTACGATTACAGGCATGAGCCACCACGTCCAGCCTTGCACAGTTTTTATTTTTTTCCAGCAAATTTTTTATTTATTTTATTTTTTATTTATTAAATCATAGCTGTGTACATTAGTGCAATCATGGGTTACATTGCGGGCTTCATATACAATCTCAAATATTTTCATCCAACTGTTCGACATAACCTTCATGAGATTTTCTCTTTTATTTTGTGAACACATTTGTGTTCTGCATTTAGTAGGTTTCACCTGTCCCTTCTAAGATGCATTATAAGTGTGATCCCACCATTTACCCTCTCTCCACACATCCTCCCTCTTCCCTTCTTTCCCTTACCCCATATTCTTCTGCTATAATTGGGTTATAGCCATCATATGAAAGCTACAAATTAGCTTCATAGTAGGGCTGTATACATTGGATACTTTTTCCTCCATTCTTGAGATACTTTGCTAAGAAGAATATGTTCCAGCTCCATCCGTGTAAACATGAAAGAGGTAAAGTCTCCATCTTTCCTTAAGCCTGCATAATATTCCATGGTATATACGTACCACAATTTATTAATCTATTCATGGATCGAAAAGAGTTTAAAGATACTCTTTTCATATCAATTACTGTACTTCCTAATTAACATTGTAAAATATGTGTTTGTATAGAATTGGCTTGTCTTTTAAAGAAGGCATCTTTGCACAATACTGCTGCATTTTTCTTTACAGCAGCTGTGGGTGAAGGGGTTCTTTAGTTTCCGTAATGGCCACAGCCGTCCTAGGCTCAGGGGCAAGTCCGTGTCGGCAGTTCTCACTGTTTTAATCCGCATCATAACTCTGTGAAATAGGAGCTGTCATCCTTCACCACGTTACAGGGGGAGAAAACTGCAGTACAGAAAAGGAAAGACTCTTTTCTAATTTCTTGGAGCTAGCAGGTGGCAGGGTTAGGGCTTGAACCTAAATCCATCTCAAGTTAAATCAAACGATCTTTCATTTGTGCCACACAGCTTTCCTCAAAAGACAACTTTTAAAATGTTGCTATAACATAAATTATATTTTTCTTATTATAAAAGAAATCTATCTTCCCCAATAGCATCTGGAAATATAGAAAATTATATTTAAATCAAAATTATATTTAAATGTCAGACTATGCCTTTCACACAGAGTACCAAATCTAAGATACTGTAAAGACTGGATTTAATTAGTTGTTATCCCAGAGATGAAAGTGTGGAGCTTAAGCCTCCAGTCAGCCTTTTTTTTTCTCCCCAAAAGTCCAGCTTTCTCTGTAAAGCTTAAAGGTTGAATTCATTAAGTTCCGCCTACTTGGGTTATGTACTTTCTTGTTTCCGGTCTTGTACTTATTTCATTTGTTCACTCAGGAAAAAAGCAAATACGACAAGAGCAAGTCAAGCCCTGACTTCGCACAGTAGCTAATGGAGCATCTTAAATCAACACAGCCGACGTGACTTGCACTGATTCAAGTAATTGTTTTTGTCTGCAGCGTTTCTCAGAGTCGCTGCTACCAAAACTTCCTGATGCTCAGACGCAGAACAATGGAGGGCCCCTGCTTATGGGGACAGAGCTCATCGTTGGCTTATGGAAAGGAGATGCCCTCTGCAGTCTGTCTCAGAGCTCCAGGGCCACACCCTTTCTTTTGACTACAAGAAGTGGTGGCAGAAGGCACTCCTGGAGACACAATGGAGAACTTAGCAGCCGCCCCGCACTGTGACTCGGTGTCAGGTTACCACTGGGCGTTGCTTTTTTCATACTGTACCCGTTTACAGGAAAGCTGGGACAAGGTCAGGGAAAGTGCGGAATTGTTATCAGCTTGGCTGAGGCCACACCTGAATGAAATGTTTGGTGCTGAAACAAGATCAGACTTGAGTGTTACTGGGAACCGAAGATAGCAAACCTCAGTTCAGAAATGAGGCCACCGCATGGGTACTTTAAAGGGGGAACTCCAGCCCGGGACGTTGCTTGAGGGCCTAGTACATGCAGACCTTTCTCTCCACGGTGCCTGGAGGCCCGTCTGGCCCCAGTGATGTCCCTGCCGGGGGCAGCTCAGACCCCAGCTGCCCACAGCCCCATGCAGTGCCACGGTGCACTTATCAGCATGCTGATTCAAATCTAAGACAGATTTGCTCCTCTTCCAGGGAATAAGTTCCATATAGCAAAAGCTGGATAGAGTGCAATTGACCTACATCCAGTTCTGTCCCCGGGCCTGGGGATGCACAGGTCTTCTTTAACATTTTGCTCATATTCTAGCTACTGGCACGCTGCCTCCTTTAATGAAATTCATATCGGGTCTGAGGAACTGTCATTAGATGAAAATCATTACTGAGCCTTCAAGCAACTCTCAGATGATTTGGAGAACCTTGGTAATTAATTATGTGTAGAAACGCTGCGAGCTACATTGGGTCAATCTGTTTCTTCTCATTTCAATTGAATTTACCAAGCATTCATTGCATTCCTACTGTGTGCCAAGCTCTGAGGTTTCCAAAATGAATGGGATGCGGTTTGTGCCTGAAGGAATTCTTGACCTAGCAAGTTTGGGAGGCCACCGTTTCTCTCTTGTGTCTCATAACAGCCAGATTCTGTTCTCCCCCTTTTGGGGAAAAAGGTCCAGTTTCCCTTCCAATACCACTTGCGGGCGGTTTCTTTCCTTTTGCTTTAGATACACACCCTCCCACCCTCTTCCCAACTCCGCTACAGTCTCCCTGGTTCTCAGAGCAACAGAAACTTCAGGGCCTGTACATCTGGGATGGAAAACAATCTAGTTGTCCTTACCAAGTCAGTCGAGCCGAAAGCGTGGGGCACCATGGATTTTTCAGGGGAAAAATAGTATGCCGTGTCTTCAGAGTTATGGGAATAAAAGTGGTTGTGACTTTAATTCTTTTACAGCATTTGAAAGGAAGGAAGAATATATGCACAAGACCCCAGTCTTTATTTCCGTCTCCCATTTAGAAAAGTTTGCCTAGTCATCACAGATTGCTCACTGGCCTGGCTGAGGATGGCTGTTGAGAGGATTTAATTGAAAATTTGGCCTGGATTTTTCGGTTTGGACCTACAGATGAGAATCTCCATGTTGGGGCACAATTCAAACTGAGCCATTTTTCCAGCTTCCTCTGACTAATGGCACATGAAGAGAGTCTAGTAATCACATAATTAGTTTGCCATTACCAAGAAATCATTTTCAGAGACCATGAGATGTGGTTTGCAATAATTTCAGTGGTTCTGCACCAGCAACCTAGACTTTGGAGGCCCGCATTTGAAGACAATGGCCCAATTTTCAACGATAGAGCTATGGGGAATTCCTCTAACTGGGGAACAAAGCTCAGTTTAACTTATTTTCTTTGTATTTTGTTTAGAAGACAACTCTTGGACCAGGTTCAGAAAAAAACTTTCCAGAGGATTTGTAACTTTTGGGAGATCTCAAGCCCTACTCGATTCGTATGCTTGTCCCCTTTTATGCTGAGTTTGACAGATGATATATCTTTCGTAAATATTTTGCAGCATGTGTTACCTTAAATCATGATATCAAGAAGACTGGGTTACATGTTTTTTTTTTTTTTTAATGAGCTAAAGGGAAGTGAACTGTAAGTAGTGTTTATACATATGAATGTTATTTCTGGGCTATTTGGGAGTTTAATAAGGAAAATTCAAGTGATCCTATATAATAAGTAAATCGACAAGGTAAAAAAGTTTTTTTTTTTGTTTTGTTTAATTTAGAGTTAACATTTAGAAGATTAGCTACAAGTTGAAAATTGTTAAAACTTGGTGATGGGTGTTTGAGATCCTGTACTAATTTTTATATGTGCTAGAAATTTGCTATAATAAAATGTTAAACATAAAACGTCTGAGGAGGAAGAGACTGGCACAAATATAAAATACAATTAGAGAGAGAGCATGAGAAGAAGGAGAGAGAGAAGAAAGAGAGAAACAAGAGAGAGAGGGAGAGAAAGAAATTAGGTTTTTGCAATTATGTGGTGAAAAGCCATGAAACCACCATCTCTGGAGCCACTGAAGAACAGCTAATTACTCGGCGCCCGTGCACAGTGATTACAGGCACATACACCGAGGCCGGTGGGTTTGAACCTGGCTAAACAACAAGACAACTGTAAAAAAAATAGCCAGGGATTATGGCAGGCGCCTGTAGTCCCAGCTACTTGCGAGGCTGAGGCAAGAGAATTGCTTGAGCCCAAGAGTTTGAGGTTGCTGTGAGCTGTGATGCCACAGCACTCTACCCAGGGTGACATAGTGAGACTCTGTCTCAAAGAAAAATAAAATAATAATAATAATAGCAGTCTTTACTGAATACTTAATACAAACTAGGACTTCTTTGAACATTATCACTTTATTTTATTTTTATTTATTTATTTATTTTTGAGACAGAGCCTCAAGCTGTCACCCTGGAGAGAGTGCTGTGGCATCACAGCTCATAGCAACCTCCAACTCCTGGGCTCAAGCGAGTCTCCTGCCTCTTCCTCCCAAGTAGCTGGGACTACAGGGGCCCGCCACAACACCCGGCCATTTTTTGGTTGCAGCGGTCATTGTTGTTTGGCGGGCCCAGGCTGGATTCGAACTCGCCAGCTCAGGTGTAGCTGGTGCCTTAGCCTGTTGAGCCACAGGCGCCGAGCCAACATTATCACTTTTAGCCTTCCCAACCTCTCTTGAGCTGGGACTTCAGGCCCCCGCCACAATGCCACAACGCCTGGCTAGTTTTTTGTTGCAGTTCAGCGAGGTCGGGTTTGAGCCCGCCACCCTCGGTGTATGGGGCCGGCACCCTATTCACTGAGCCATAGGTGCCACCCAATATATTTAGTTTTTGCAGCTTGATTAAGTAGCTCCTTACTTGATCCAATTCCTTTTAACCTCACTAGGAGTTATGTGTGAATACTTACTTTAGATTTGGCCCCACCACAGATTTCTCAATGGGCAAATTCTAGATAATGGGCAAAAATTTTAGTTTGTGTGTTTAGTGGAGGAGGAAGTGAAATCTCAGTTTTATTTATTTATTTATTTATTTAGAGACAGAGCCTCAAGCTGTCACCCTGGGCCGAGTGCTGTGGCATCACAGCTCACTGCAACCTCCAACTCCTGGGTTCAAGTGAGTCTCCTGCCTCCACCTCCCAAGTAGCTGGGACTACAGGTGCCTGCTGCAACGCCCAGCTATGTTTTGGTTGCAGCCATCATTATTGTTTGGTGGGCCTGGGCTGGATTCAAACCTGCCAGCTCAGGTGTACGTGGCTGGCACCTTAGCTGCTTGAGCCACAAGCGCAGAACCTTTATTATTTTTTTAAATTATTTTTTATTAAATCATAATTTTGTACATTGATGAATTTATGGGGTTCAGGGTACTTCTTCAATATACAATGTGAAATGCTTACATTGAACTAAGTAACACATCCATTACAATTATACTCATTTCTGAATAGTTTTGAAATGTACTATTGCATCATGCACATTAGGTGAGGTCCCCCCAAATGCCCTGCCTCCTCCCATATCCCCCCTCCCCTCCCCTCTCTCTCCTCTTTCCTTCTACTTTCTGGACTATAGCTATATTTTGCCATTTGTATGAGTGTGTAGGTGGTTATATATTGATTTCATAGTGAAATCTCAGTTTTAGAAACTAATACATGTTTTATTTTTGTTCTCCATTCGATGGGACTTACAAATAGAATAGGAGAACCACCTGTGGAAGCCACAAGTTATACAGAAAAGTGAGACTTTGACATGTGCAAAATCCTGCAAATTATCCTGAAAATCTGTTTTCAGAAAAAACAACCCTTTGGTCGACTTCCCGTCTGATACAGGTGGTCTCCCAGGCAGCGTCTTCTGTGCGAACGAGTGAACAAGTGGAGGAATCTGACTGTTCCATTAGTGAATAAGCTGCTTTGGGAGAAAAATGCAAACTGGATTAAGGCTGGATTTTCTAAGAAAGAGGATAGGATCTAAGACCTGGAGATTGGTATTTGCTTTTTATGTACACAATACCCTTTTAGCAATCGGTCCAATATTTGGCAGTAGCTCTGGGAAGGAAGTCTGGCCAACTCTCACCCAAAGGAGAAGAGGGCCTGAGACTAGTGTCGGGGGAGCCTGAGTGAGCTTCAAGTCTAAGGGTTTGGGCAGGGCTGGCCCAAAGTACAATTGTGAAGGGGAAGTTCGTTTCCTAGTTGCACCTCCACTCCCACTTCCAGTCCAGTCACTGTTAACCTCCAGTTAACAGAAGCACCATGATGGTCCTTTTCTACCTGCACCTGGATTGCGTGGTTGGGATTCAGATTGTAAAAGAAACAAGACAATTGTAAAGCTAACAGGAAAGCCAGCAATATGTATTTATTCAGCAGACGCTAATTATAGAAAATCTGGGCTAGTCAACAAAGAATAAGAGAACGAGCTACTCCCTATCCATTACTCAGAGACAATGACTTAGCCTTTCTGTGCATTCTATTTCTATTATACATCATGTACATTCTGGGTAAGAGTGAGGATATCACAGTTGACCCTGAAGCTTATTTTTTAGCCTCTACCCCATCAAGATTTTTCTGTTGTTTAAAAACAGAAAAATGTTCTGTTCCTTTAACTTGCTGAGTCATTTCTGTGATAAGGTGACATACCTACACTTCTAAAAATCCACGTTATGTAAAATTATGCAATAAAACCATAGTTCCCATGGCAAAATGGAATTAGGGGACAACACTCAAATAATACTTTTATTGGAGACTGGGGAGAGAAGAATTCAGGCATCTCTGGCTGGTGAGATCTACCCAGAAACATCCCTTTGGGGACACAGGGAGACAGCGTGAGACTTCTGGATCCCCTGAGGAAGGCAAAAGCAGTTGCGATCTGGACTCATTGAAACTCTAGTTCCAAAGCACGGCAATTTAAAGAGCAGGAGGAAGTGAAAGGAAAATTAGGACAAGGAAACAGATAAAAGAAATCATGAGGAAGAACCAGCAGAAAACTCCTGGCATCCTGAAAAACCAGTCCAGAGCAATCCCCCCTAGGGGCTGTGAGATAGATACTGTAGAGGATTCCACCTATAAGGAAATGTTAGAACTGTCAGAAAGGGAATTTAGAATACAGATGATGAAAACAATCAAGGAAATGAAGGAAGAAATGAAGGAAAATGCTGATAAAATGGAAAAAGAAATCAAAAAACAGAATCAATTAAGAGAAGAATATAAAAAGGATATGGCAGAGATGAGAGAAATGAAGCAGTCAATTAGGGAACTTAAAGATGCAGTAGAAAGTATCAACAACAGATTAGACCATGCAGAAGAAAGAATCTCAGAGGTAGAG
>CAUYON010058570.1:0-12534 GCA_963573935.1 Arctocebus calabarensis
TCTCCCATGGTGTGGGACAAAAGGTCCACAGTTCACTGTTCATCTGTAGAACAGTGAGGAGGACACAGGAGTGGACGAAGAGATAAAAAGAAAGGAAACAGAAAGCAAAAAAGACCACAACTTTCTTGGGGGAGGGGATGAATACTTTTCCTTTCAGGTGAATTTTGTACCTGAACCTTGCTTTCTTGGAGTTGCAGCTTGCCTCAGCAGAGGTGATCTGCAGCTATCACTTCTCTCTCTGCTGGGCTCCCAGTCTTCAGCTCAATTGGGCATTTTCTGGATGTTATCCTTCTCCTTGGTCAGGAGCCTCTCTCTGGAGCTGCTTCTAGTCAGCCATCTTTCCCCTCCTCCCCCAGCTATTTTTGTTGTTGTTGTTGTTGTTACAGTTTGGCCAGGGCCGGGTTTGAACCCACCACCCTTGGTATATGGAGCTGGTGTCCTACCAACTGAGCCATAGGTGCCACCCCCTTAAAGGTCTCTTTTTAAACTCAGAAAATAAACTGAGAAAATCTTGGCTGAGAGAGTTTATCATTTCTTTAACTGTAGGAACTTTCCCTTTGATATTTACTTAAGGGGTAAACAAAACATAATGCTTTCCTTGCAATCTTTGCAAGCAAGGATTTCTCTTGCTATTCCCAAGGTTTTGCTACATGTGGTCCTAACAAATCCACCCTTCACAGATCTCAAAAGACTATTACTTGTGGACTTCACAGTTCCTCTTAGAGGCTCTGTTACTCATGGTCCTTCAGTGGGCCTGCCCTTCACAGTTCCTTGGCAGCGGAGTTTTTCCTGCTTTCAAGCTGCTTTTCCAGCGAAATTTTTGCTAATTGACTCCAGACTCTTTTTTCTAATGGAGCTCCCTAGATTCTAGATTGGCCAAAGGTCCCACTTGCCCTGAGTGGAGTTTCCTTTTGGGACTTCCTTCCCAAAGGCTTCACTGTCTGCTGAAGGCTTCACTTACTTCCGAGTGTCCTTTGTCCCCTTCGGTCCATGTCCCCAGTGTCCTGGTGTATCTTGCTGGCCTTGCCAGATGTTGTGACCCCTATGGTCTCGGTTGCCACAGGAAGGAACCAGGCGAGACACGGATTAGAAGTACAAGCTTGTGGGAAGCGGGCTAACCTTAGTTGCAGGGTAGCCTTGAGCCACCTCCACAATGGCTATTTATTAAGGTTATACACAACAGGTGTGGACAGTTAAGGTAATTGACATAAACAGGTGTGGAGAGTTCAGGTAATTACATATGAGGGCTACCTGCATTAGGATTGCTGCATGCTCTCCTCACATGTTCTTTCTCCACAATCCTCATGAAGAACTACTAAGCATCAATGTTTAACACATGCTTACTAGTGAGTGACCAACCTTATCTCATTCTGGAACACTGAGTTACTTGGGGGATTGCCCCAAGTCAGGAAACGTCTCTAAGCTTGCCAGAAGACTGTCCTATTCTCAGCATTTCCTTTTAATGTGATAAGAATCAGTAACTATCCTTTGCAAGCATAGTGTCCAGTCCTCTATAGTAGATAACATGTGGGCAATGAATAGAAATAGATGGAAGGTCATCTGCACACACTGTGCATTGAAGTTTCTCAGGGAAGATGCATTCAGGGTGGAGATGGACAGAAAGTCTCAGGGAACTGATGGGCAGTGGATGTGTCGAGGATGCAAGACTGGAGGGGTTGGAAGGAATAAACCCAGAAGGGCATGTTAGGGTCTGACTTGATGCCAGATTAAAGGTTAGGGCTTCACCTTACTCACCATTGACTCCAGGTACCTGGCACACAAAAAGGTGTTCAATCAGTATTAGATGAGTTGATTATTTTGGTAAAAAGGAAGGATAGAGGCAGAGCCAGGCTCTGCCAAGCTGGTTCTGGCAGACATGTGTTGACTGGCTTGCGCAGGGAGAGGTAAGAGGGGTAGGGACCAGTTAGAAAGGTACTCCAGGCTTCAGGGAGACAGGAGGACTCAAATCCTTTAGATATCAAAAAACTCAAATTTCAGATCTCAGCTGTAGGGGCTGGTGGAAAGGGTGGTACAGAAAAGCCTCTGGGGGTTGGCACTAGGGGACTGAGTGGGTAGAAATGCCATCATAAGTGTATGTGTGTTGATCAAGCAGGGACCCCAAAGGGCCAGGCATGGAGGAGATGAGGGAGATGCATGTTTAGTGGTGACAATTATTTAATAACCACCATCGGATCTTCTGGCCTTTTCTCTCCTGTTATTGTAAAGACATTCATTTTTCTTTAAACCCAATAAATTATTCTCTGTCAGCAAGCTGGGGGGAGGGGATGCAGAAAAGATCTGGGTTTGCTCATGGCTTTTCCTCTGTCTAGTCCAAACACTGGAAATGTCAAGTTTGCCCTCTAATTAAACATGTCTGTCTTGGACTGCACTTGTATCTTTCACTGAGAAGGTGTAGATTTCCAGGGAGACATTATACATTCATGTTTCAAATACAGCATTTAAAAATCTCCCCATGTGACACAAATACCAACTTAGTGGAGGTGTCTCCTGGTAGGAGAGACACCTGCGCAGAGGGAGGGTGTGCTCAGTATATACCCTTTAATTTATTTTCTGGGAGAGCCTCTCTGGGAGCCTTGTAGGCCCCAGACATCCCTGGATTTCCATGAATCCTGCTACACAGCTGATATCTTCCAGGACTGCATCACAGGACATTTTGTTCCCTGGTCAAGTTGAAACTGTTCCTGCCACTGTCTTTGGTGTCTGAGTGGTAGAGATCTGATGGTTTATCTCTGGACATAATTTTGCAAAGCCTTCCTAGAATTTGATGAGGTAAATACCATTAGCTGTTGTCTAAAGGCTGGGGCTACAGCCTTGAGATCTTTATGAAATAAGATTCATTTATTGCATATTTTTGCATGCTGGCTACAAGCAGACCCTATGTTTGGTGCTATAGAGTCAGCTGTAAATAATATTGACATGGTCTCTGCCCACATGGAGCTTTGATAGGGTGGAAAGCAAATAAATCAGAGAGTGGGGACTCAGACAGGTTAGGCAATTTGCTAAGGGCAAGTTCCTGCTGGTTGAGTGGCCAGGCCAGGCCTGCCTGACTTCAGATCTCTGGCCCATCTTCCTGGGCAAGGAAGCATGGACATTAAAAATGTGAGCTGAAGATGTGGATGCCATCTGAGTCCTAGGGAAGTCCAGGAAGAAGAGAGCCGAGAGGCAAACAGCCTGTTTCTTTCCTGGGGGAAGACATTTTGGTTATGCTGTGCCCAGAGTGCTGGACAGGTCTCTCTTCCTGCCAACCCTGCTAAGTCACCGTGACATGAGGGCTGCAGATAATCAGCAAGGCTGTGGATGGTGGGGTTTTCAACCCCCTTCCTGGACCTGTTTTAAGTCTCAGAATCTCAGCTTCCCCATCTGAATATGGGCATTTTGACACATTACTAGATGTGAGTGGGATGTCTTTGGGATTGTGTGGGCCAATCATATTTTTTAATGTACATGCATGGTGAAGGGGGATGGAATTCCAGTTATGACGCTAAATACAGTAGTGGAAGGTGACCACCCAAGGGACTATTACAAACTGGTCAACATAGGAACTAGGCCTCATGTACTGATGTGTACATGTGGTGCATGTTCAATTGGTGAACATTAGGTGAACTTAAGGAGGTGGTCAATGGAGGGAGATGGTCAACTATGGAGGTTCTACTGTATATGTTTCATTAAAAACTCAACTATCTACTATTCCAAGAAAAAAAGACATTTTCACATTCAGTAAAGAAAGAAGGAATAATATGTATTATTTATAAGCATACAAAATTAGACATAACTCTTTAAATTCAATTATTTTTAGCTGCTAAAAAGCAAATTCTGTTGTCACTTTCTTCATTTCTCATTGAACTATGGTAAAAATGTGTGGACCAGCCCCACACTTGGACCTATGCCCTGCAGCTGGAAAAATGTCCCTAGGCCCCTTTCCACTGTGCAAGCTCTGGTTTTAGGCATCCACAAGGCAGTGTGGGGTCTGTAGCCACTCTCCTTGGAAGCAGACCATCTTGGCTCTGTTCCTCCTAGAGCTGTGTCTGTAGGCTTCTGTTTGGTCTGTGATCACTGAAATGGCAGCGTCCTGCCAAAGCGGCTCCCTCCAAGTTCCACCATATGGGGACTGCTTCTCCACTGGGTATGGCAGCTCTTTTGCTCATAACATCAGTCCCCACTGACAGATTCGTCCCTGTCACACTATTTACTGAAACTAGGCCACTTAATTAAAAGTAAGAGCTTCTGCATGAACTCCAACAGTGGTTTTATAAATTCCAAGCATTGTGGAGGGACCAGATGGAAGAATGGGCCAATTATGGTGCCCAATGTTCCCACCCTTTCCAGAGAGCTCTCTACTCATAGAGGCACCTGCTGTCCTCTGGGGGTGAGGGTGCTACTTCCACTATCAGCTCACCATGAACATGGAAAAGGTCAGGCCCAGCACAAATATAATTTGCTTTCCTGGGATATTTGCATCAGAAAGTCAGTGGTTCAGATATACACTTTTTAGACAGGCAGGAAGCTCAGTTGGCCATCTGGGTGAAGAGGATTGCAGAAGGACAGATGTCTTGTCGGGGGAATTTGGGTAGAAGGCTGAGAGGAGGCATGAGAGAACCCTGCAGGCTTCCTGGGGTCATTAGCAAAGCCTTCCAGGGCTTAGGCAGCCTTAGCTGGGCACCTGCTCTGGGTCTTGCGCCATGTGTTCTGTTGGCTTTCACTAGAAGCTTCCATGGGCTCCTCCAGACACATTCTCCACCCTTCTCCTGTCGAGGCCAACTTACACTATCTGCATCATCAGACTTCCCTGCCCTCTGGCTCCTGGTGGAGTTTGGCCAATGGGAACTGTGAGTGGAGGTAGGAGCTTGGGAGGAGAAAGAAGTTGAGCATTTATTCCCCATTCTGTCCCTGCCAGGTCACTGTGGCCTGTGGGCACCTGTGTCCCTCTCTCTGGTTTGGGATGCTGATGATTCCCACTGTTCTTTCAGGCAGGGGATTTGTTGGGTAATGGCTCCCTGCCATGGCTAGCCCTGGGTACTATACTGTCCTTTATTAGTTTCTCTAAGCATTGTGTAAGCTATCCCTTTTATTAATTCTCCTCAAATTACCCAGTCTGAGTGAGCTGATTTCTTGACCAACAGCCCCAACTGAGGCAGGAATATCAGGGACGGGTGAAACATAGGCCCTGCCCCAGGCCATGTGCCGATGGGGCCAGAGACACAGGACCCAGGCTGGGGAAGGTAAACTCTCCTGTTCAGCAAGTCTGCTGGGAGGCCTCCCTGAGGCATTTCTCTGATGACATGCTGGGAGCAGGGACAGGGTCAGGGACACCCTGGGTGTGCGACTTTGCCCTGAACCTTAGTGGTCTGACAGGGAAGGGAGGTGTCTGATGAGATGGAGGGAGCATGGTGAGTCTGGGCCTTGGGCAGAGTCAGCAGAGCCACACTCTGCTCGGCTCTTGTGTCCCTCCTCAGCCCGGGATTGATGTTCTGCTTCCTTTGGACTCCCCACCTGAAAGAACTGGCTGCCTGGAAGAGCTGCCTGGACAGCTTGTCACTGAGCTCTCAGATCAAATAATCCCATCTGTTGAGACTTCTGTGGTGGCCAGCCTCCAGGATGGGCCCAGTGACACCCACCTCCCCGTATTAACAGTCTGGTGTCGTTACTTCCTGTTGAGTGAGAGCCAGACCTAGGGGCTAAAGACCTAATGAACAGAACGAACCAACAGAATGAGGGAGCCGGGCACCATGACTCATGCCTGTAATCACAGCACTCTGGGAGGTAGAGTGGGTGCATGACTTGAGCTCAGAAGTTCGAGACCAGCTTGAGGAAAAGCAAGACCCCATTTCTAATAAATATAAAAATACTAGTTGGGCATCGTGGTGGGTGCCTATAGTCCCAGCTATTCAGGAGGCTGAGGCAGGAAGATCACTTAAGCCCAAGAGTTTGAGATTGCTGTGAGCTATGACGACACCATAGCCTCTACCCAGGGTGACAGAGTGAGAGTCTGTCTCAAAAAAAGAAATGCTAGAATAAGATGGAAGAGTGTGTGTGTGTGTGTAGAGACTTGGTCACAAAGCACAAGGTGGCATCTCTCTCCCTCAGACCACTTGCACTGGGGAGCCAGATACCCTGCTGCAGGACAGTCCAGTTGTCCCAGGGAGAGTTGCACCTGGTAGGAAACTGAGTCCTGCAGCCTCTGCTGAGTCTCAGATGACTGAAGCCCATCTGACAGCACGACTGAGGCCTTGTGAGCAATTGGGAACTGGAGCCACCCTAGACAAGCCACTTCCAGATCCCTGACTCATAGAAAGTGAGTAAGGAAAGGTTTGTGGTTTTAAACCGCTAATTCTTTGTGCAGAAACAGATGGTCAATCCCCCCCGAGCACGAAAACTATAACCAGCACGTCCCCCTCCTTACTGAACCTCCTGTTACCAGCGGGACGTGACGTGGCTCCCCTCTCATGCCCTCTGGCCCTCGGTCTCCAGTTGCTTCTGGTTTCCTTCCTGTTCCCCCAACATTCGAGACATGCCCACCTCAACCTCTTGCACCTACTGTCCTTTCTTTCTAGAACATTCTCTCCCAGGTACATGCTCAGCTTGCTCGCTCTTCCTACAGATCCTTGGTCACAGAGAGACCTTCCCTGATTTCTCTTATCTCAAAGTACAACCACATTCCCCAAGTCTGCCTGATTAATTTTTCTCCATAGCATGTATTACATCAGACACAGTATCTATTTTACTTATTTATCTTGTTTATTGATGAGTTTTTTTCTTTTTTCACTAAAATATGAGCTTTGGGAGGCCAGACATTTCTGTCTGTTTGTTATATAACCAGCACTTAGCACAGAGCCTGGCGGATAATAAGTGTTCAATAAATATTTGTGGGATGAATGATTATTGCATTGTTTTCTCTGGCAGACAGTATTTTGTCTCTCCTGGCATTTGTCTCCCTGTGTACCTGTGAAGATGTAACATTACAGAGGAAGGAGACTTGGAAGCTGTAACGAAGTTTACTAATCAGTTGACTTTAAAATAGGGGGGTTGTTTTGGATTAACCAAGTAGGTGCAATACAGTCATATGAGTCCTTAAAAGCAGGGAGTCAGGGCAGAAAACGGAGTTATTCAAAGCACAAGAAGTAGCTGATGACAAGGAATGTAAGAAATGTGAGAAGGAATGTGGGCAACCTCTAGAAGCTGAGAGCAAGGAAAGCTGACTCCAGCTGACAGCAAGGAAACAGGGAAACAGTTTCCTTGCAGCCACAAGGATGATCTAAGATTCCACGAGTGATTTGAATGAGGAAGAAGATTCTTACCAGAGCCTCCTGGTAAAAGCTTAGCTGGCTGACACCTTGATTTTGTCCTCGTGAGACTGAGCAGGGGGCTCACATGAGTCCTCCAGATTATCTTTCTTTCTTCTTATAGAGATGGGGTCTTGAACTCTGCCTCAGGTGGTCCTCCTACCTCAGCCTCCCAATGTGCTGGGATTACAGGCATGAGCCAACCAACATGCCCACCCCTGCCAGGACTTCTGACTTACAGAACTATGAGGAAATAAATGGATGTTGTTTTAAGCTAAATTGGTGGTGATGTATTAAGACAGCAATAGAAAACTAATACAAATCTCTTTTAATTATTGGGTATTATATTACTAATTTGTTTAGTGTGAGCTTAGATCTAATCTCTCTCTCTTACAGTCCCAGTGCTTACGACAGTGCCTGGCACAGAATTGGTAATAAATATCTGGGGTATCAATGAATGACTAAATGAATGTATAGGCCACACTCTGCAGTGGGGTGAGGGCATCTGTTAGCTTGTCTAGAGGCTCACTAGACTGAATCTCAGGTGGCCTCAGCGCCCTGCCCAGACTTGCCTTGGGGTGGGGGGAGGCAGCAGTACACCTTTGGTTAATTCATGGGCAGCCTAGGACCAGGCTGTGAGAGAAAAGCCCATGTCACTGGCAAGAGAACCTGGCTCTGTGTGCAAAGTTCCTATTCTTCCTCCACCTGGAAATCAGATTCTGGAAGTAGGGATCAGAGATTACAAGGCAGGTTTTGGTGTCAGATCAAAATGCACCTGAAATTTTTTACTACTTGTGTGATGGAGAGTAAAATATTCTACTTACCTGAGCTTCACTGTTCTCACCTATCAAATGGGGATAATAATACCATCTCTTAGAGTTTCTTTGTGGAAGTTAATGGAGGACTTTGCATACAGTAGATGCTCAACAAACAGTAGTCATTATTTTGCCTTTTGTTAACTAGTATACCTTGATATTTTCTGGGAAAATCTTCAGATGAGTTTTTAAAGAAGATTCCACCTCAATCAAATTAAGGTGGGTAATAAATTTGATCAGCAACATCTGCTTTGGCTTCTGTGATGAGCTGTCCAGATCCACCTCACCCTCTGCTTCCACATTTTTGCAAAGGGGATCTAGCCACTCTGGTTGCTGATGTCAGAGACCAGATTTATGCAGAGCAAAAATAATTGGTATGAGTGGTAACATAATGGTCACAAAACACGTGGCAAAAATGACTCAGTCAAGATGATCCCTTTAAAAATAATGGAATGAAATAGATGTTTTTTTCCAAACACACATGTACTCTCACACATGAACATGTATTTATACTCACACAAACCTGACTCAAAAGGTTAAAGACAGTTAAATTATCACGGGGATGGATACAAAATATTGCATGGGGACTTAGAGGCAAGAAATACAAGGAAACATAATACACTGTAAATTAAAGTCATTTATAAAGTGCAACTGGCACCCAGATGGAAAGGAAAAAGATGATTAGTCAGCAAAAGTGGGGTGTCCTGTTATTTATTTGCAGAATATTTCCATGAGGCAAGAGAGAATGCATTTATAAAGGGCTTGCTGGTATACAAATACAAACACATTAAAGCTGGCACTGAGGATACTACCTAGATTATGAACGTCAAAATGATTTTGTTTGTTTGTTAGTTTTAAGCCCCAAGGTCCCCCTGGCAGTCCTTAGAAAGTCTGCTCTCCCAGAAGTGGGGATCACGTTAGCTCTGGGGCTGGCCCCGGGGGGCTCTGCGAACACACTTCATGGGAAAGTTTACTCCTGAAGTTCAGCCCAGCCAGAGCTACCTTACGCAGCACTGCAGCCCTTGCTGGATGACCAGACACGCCCTGCAAGCTGGGTTTTCTGTCTGTGCAGGTATGCACGGCTTTTGGTATTTGAAGGGAGGCTCCTCTAGCCTAGGGAGTGGTGGGTTTGATGCATTTTCCTTACCAATGTGGGTTACTGATTGGAAAATACTGGTGACAAAGAACAGAACATGTGGATGGTGGGAGGGGACAAGGATGAGGACTAGCACTATTCAGGCTTGGGAGGATTTGGGGAGGAGGTAAAGTGAGATTGTGTTAATAAAATATTCAGCACAGTGCTTGGCACCTAGAGAGTGCTCAATAAAGGATAAATTAGAATATTATTTTATATAATAAAAATTAACAATGAGAACTTGTACCCTCTGATCTAAGTAGCTTCCTATTTTTTTTTTTCTTTTCTTTGAGACAGAGTTTCATATCACTGTGTCACCCTCAGTAGAATGCTGTGGCATCACAGCTCACAAAAACCTCAAATTCTTGGGCTTAGGTGATTCTCTTGACTCAGCCTCCCAAGTAGCTGGGACTACAGGTGCCCGCCACAATGCCTGGCTATTTTTTTGTTGCAGTTGTCATTGTTGTTGTTTAGCAGGCCCCAGGCGGGGTTTGAACCTGCCAATCTCGGTGTATGTGACCTACCTGCTGAACTATGGGCGCTGCCGTAGCTTCCTAAATTTTAGAAGCACACAGAATATTGTCATAAAGATCATGAATTCTTTTAAAAAAATTTGTTTTTATTTGTTATGGGTACATAATACTTGTATATATTTATAGGGTACATGTGATGTTTTGATACAGGCATACAGTGTGTATTAATCAAATCAGGGTAATTGGGCATCCATCACCTCAAGCATTTATCATGTCTTTGTGTTAGGGATGTTCCAATTCTACTGACCATTGACCACAGTCATTTTGTTGTTCTGTCACGTATTGCTGATCCTTGTATCTAAATATATTTTTGCACTCATTAACCATTCCCATTTTATCCCCTCTTGCTACCCTTCCCAGCCTCTGGTGACCATAATTCTATTCTGTCTTCATGTGATCAATTATTTTAGTATCAAGCTTCCACATATGAGTGAGAACAAGTAAGATTTATCTTTCTGCATTTGGTTTATTTCACTTAACATAACGTCCTCCAGGCTCATCCATGTTGCTGTGAGTGACAGGATTTCATTCTTTTTTAGCACATGTGATATTCATTGTGTATATGTACCGCAATTTCTCTATGCCTCCTTCCACTCATGGGCACTAGGTTTGATTCCAAATCCTGGTTATTGTGAATAGTGCTGCAATAAACATGGGAGTGCAGATATGTGTATACACACACACATGTATATATGTACATATTTATTTATATATACTGATTTTCCTTTTTTTGGACATATACCCAGCAGTGGGAATGCTGGGTCATATGTTAACTCCATTTTTAGCTTTTGAGGAGTCTCCACACTGTACTTCATAGTAGTTGCCCTAATTTACATTTTCACCAAAAGTGTATGAGGATTTCCCTTTCCTTACTGGATTCATTATTTATTGCCTGCCTTTCTGATACAAGCCACTTTAACTGCAGTGAGATGATATCTTGTTTTTATTTGCATTTTCTGCTGACTAATGATGTTGAACGTTTTTTCATATAACTGTTGGCAATTTGTATGTTCTCTTTTGAGAAATGCCTATTCAAATCTTTTGCCCATTTTTATTTTTTATTTGTATTAAATCATAGCTGTATACATTAATGCAATCATGGTGTACAATGTGCTGGTTTCATATATAATCTGAAATATTTTCATGAAACTGGTTAACATAGCCTTCATGGCATTTTCTTAGTTAAGTTTGTTAAGACCTTTATAGGGTTTTTTTTGTTTTTTTTTTAAGCAATAAGGTCTCATTATGCTGCCCAGGCTATGGCTAGTCATAGGAAGTTATAACATACTGCAGCCTTGAACTTCTGGGCTCAAGGGATCTGCTTCAGCCTTCTAAGTAGCTGAGACCACAGGTGTGGACCACCATACCAACTCTTAAGGACTGGATAATTTATAAAATAATTCTCAGCCTCTCCCAACTTTCCTTATTTAAATAAAATAATGCTCCTTTTCTGGTGAACGAGTCACCTGGAATGTTTTCTAGTGGATACTGCATCCAAAGAGACAAGACAAAAAGTAATAAAAGAAAAGCTGTGTTCTGTTACAGTCCCTCTTTCTGTCTTGTTTCTTACAATACATCTACCTGCACCCATGCAAGAAAATAGTTTTGTTTCTGTTCTCCTTACACAGCCATAGAATACACACTCATGGGTGGTGCCTGTGGTTCATCGAGTAGGGCGTTGACCCAATATACTGAAGGTGGCAGGTTCAAACCTGGCCTCAGCCGAACTGCAAAACAGAAAATTAGCCGGGTGTTGTGGCGGGCGCCTGTAGTCCCAGCTACTCGGGAGGCTGAGGCAAGAGAACTGCCTAAGCCAGGCGTCCTCAAACTTTTTAAACAGGGGCCAATTCACTGTCCCTCAGACTGTTAGAGGGCTTGACTATAGTTTAAAAAAAAAAAAAGTATACACACTCATTTTAGGGTATTCAAATAAAGTATTAGGAAGAAAACAAATCCTCTAAATACCTGACAAAACCATGTTGAACTTTTGTAACCATATTCTTGATACATATGTATACCCCAACTATATATGTAAATCTTATTTTTTTAATAAAACTTTATTGTACTATCAGTACAATATGCTTTTGAGAAAAACAGAAACTGAAAATAAAGACATCACATTTCCAACTCAAATGTTAATACTTTATTATATATCCTTTTGTGGGTTTTTTTTTTGAAAATGAGAACAGTTTTCTAATCCACTATTATCAACTAACAATATCTACATTATTTCACTAAAATTTCCCCTCATTTAATTTACTAGATCACATTCAAATTATCTGTCAGCTTAAAGATATTTTTTTACAGTTGGCTTTCCCAAGTTAGTAAAACCATTACAGGAAAATTTCCTCATGTAAAACCTAACTACAATCAAACATCCTGTTGACCAAATTATATTTTTCCACAACCAGAATTTCCAAATCAGTATCCAATCTAGAATCAATACATACTACATTGTATCTAGTTATAGCCCTCAAATCTTTTTTTTTTGTTGTTTGTTTAATGCTGTGACATCACTGCTCACAGCAACCTCCAATTCCTAGGCTCAAGCAAGTCTCCTGCCTCCGCCTCCCAAGTAGCTTGGACTACAGGCGCCCGCCACAACACCCGGCTATTTTTGGTTGCAGCCATCATTGTTGTTTGGCAGGTCCCAGGCTAGATTCGAACCCACCAGCTCAGGTGTACATGGCTGGCACCTTAGCCTGTTGAGCCACAGGCGCCAAGCCGGCTTGTGATTATTTTCAAATTAT
>CAUYON010058572.1:0-41570 GCA_963573935.1 Arctocebus calabarensis
TCTCCAGCAAGTTCAGTTTCTGCCGGTCAACATAGCGAGAAAAGAGGGATACTAGGTTTGTGGGTATAGAGATTGGCTTGGCCAGGGCTGCTTGGGGAATCCGTAGAAGTTCTCGGGTTGCCATGAACATCACCTCTGTCCTGATAAGGGAAAACCATTAAAATGAGATAAAAAAATTAAAAGATTACTTAAAAGAAGTTGAGAGAAGAAACGGTCTGTACTGACCACTGATTATTTTGCGTTGATTCTGTGGCAGAGTCTGAATTCTGTAGGTCTTCTCCACGGCTCAGGAGGATGAGGAGCAGTGACAGGCCAAACTACAAAAAAAGAGGGAATCAAACTCAATGGCCTCTAAACCTTCTCCACCACTGCTGAGGGGATCCTAGCATTAGATGGGGAATAGCACTAAATCAAAATGACTTTGCTGCTGTACTTTTCTGTGAAATCAGGTAAAGATCAGGGAAACATGAGCGGAAAAGGCTGCCTCCTTCTCCAGGCTTCATTTCTGGCCCAGCTGCAACCAAACAGCCAATGGAAAGTCATGGTGTCCCAACAGGCCTCCCTGTTTCCCACCCTGAGGTGAAAAGATGATTTTTTTCCCTGCCACAGATAATGTTTGGCTTTTCTCATATTTATAAGAACCAGAATGGATTAAAAAAGAAAGTCAAATGAAGACAAACTTTGATATGGAAAGTAAAACTCAAAGAAAAAAAATGTAAAAAATATTACATCGGGGTGGCACCTGTGGCTCAAAGGAGTAAGGCGCCGGCCCCATATGCCGGAGGTGACAGGTTCAAACCCAGCCCTGGCCAAAAACCACCAAAAAAAAAAAAAACCCAAAAAAACAAAAAAACAAAAAATTACAAGGGTCATGTGCATGGAGGCTCACACCTGTAATCCTGGCACTCTGGGAGGCTGAGGTGGGTGGATTGCTTGAGCTCAGGAGTTCGAGATCAGCCTAAGCAAAAGTGACACCCCGTCTCTACTAAAAATAGAAAAACAGAGGCAAGAGGATTGCTTGAGCCTGAGTTGGAGGTTGCTGTGAGCTATGATTCCACAGCACTCTACCCAGGGTAAGATAGCTTGAGACTCTGTCTCAAAAAAAAAAAAAAATAGAATAAGGTATTTTGAATTAAAAAAAAAGTGTTAAGAACCACAGAAAAATGTACAGAGCCGGATAAATGAAATACATCGTATAAAGAGAAAATTTTTTATAAAAGGATATGCTTATCTAGAAACATAAACACTTAAAAAGAGGACATTAATAGAGATCTAAAAAATAAAAAGAGGATTAAACTGATGTATTCACCATATCCAGGATTATTAAATTTCACCACCATGCTTTAGAGACTGAAATATACAAAAACTGGTTTTCTTCAGGGGGCAGTATATGTAGGAAACAGTCTAAAAAGGCAAAGAATGAACCAACACACAGGGACAAGAAGGACCAGGTTAAATATATGAATCACTCCTATAAGGGATCAGAAAGGAAGGCTGGCAATATTTGGGAATCCATCCCACCTTTCAGAGTTCACCTCATAGAGAATGGATAACCTTGCTTTTCCACAAAATTTCCCTTCATGTTATTGTAGGAAACAAAGCCCCACTGCCTTTACCAGAATTAATTCAAAGAGACCAAATAACAGGAAGGTGCATCCCTGACTGCTCCAGAACTCAACCTTGAGTACCCTGAGGCACTGTCCTCTCTTCTGCATCTGACGTCCTGTCCTTCAGTCATGCTTTAGCAGGTTTGGCAAGGGAGAAAGAGGCTTTGAGACTACTTTTTCATCTCTAGTGGACACAGAATGGCCCTTAATGAGTACTTCCTATATAGCAGGCATTATACAGCTGACTTCTACGTATCAGGACAACCCTTTTAAGTCTACAATGTATTTCCACTTTTTAGATCATTTTGCTTTGCAGAGCCAGTTTCCTACCTATGGTCACAAAGCTAGAAAGTGGCAGGCAAGGACTAAATCTGGTCTTTTAAAAACTCATGCTCTTTCTTCCAGATTATGCTTCTTCAAGGAATCTCTGCATTTTTAACCTGGCACCAATGAAATATAAAATGGAAGAGTCTACTATTTATAATAGCCTTATGACAGACTACAAACTGCATACCTAATATGCCCTCCTCCTCATTATCAGCAGATTTTATTTGTAGTGACCATCTTGTGAACATAAAAGTATCTTCTGGCCTTTCCTGCAGTTAGGTGTGGCCATGGGACTATGTCTGGCCACTGACATTAAGTAGAAGTTATTGATTAGAATTCCCAGAAAGGGTTCCAATAACGAGAACAGAGAGCTAATCCATAACTTTTTTGCTTCCACACCTACCTACCCTGCTCTGGGCATGTAAGGCCAAGTCTTGAATCCCCCAACCATCCTGGACCATGAGGGATCATGAATATGGAAACTACTGCTAAGAAAAGCAGGGGGGAAAAAACAAAAAGAGCCTGGATCTTCAATGACATAGTAGTGCTTCTATACCAGATTTATTTCACTTGAGTCCTATTTTATTCACACCACTGTTATTTCTAGCCTCTGTTACCAGGAGCTTTATTTTTATATGTAACTCAAATTTAAACACCTTACAAATTCAGGGACATAAAAGGGCAAGACTACCTTGTTCTGGAGCACAGCAGTGAGGTGAGGATTGGAGGGTGCTGGTGCAGCTGCACTTTGAGGTAGGTTCATTAACTGTTGCAGAAGGCTGGTGACAGTCACTGATGGAAGATGATAGAGGAGAAGAGAGAAAGGACTCAGTAAGCATGGCAGCACCTACAAAAAAATTATAAAAGCATTAGATCCTGGCAACTGTTACTTCAGTTACCCTCCAGAAGCATGCTGAGTCGTATACTCAGCCATTTAAAGCAAGATTTAAGAAAAATGAGGTGAACAGCCTAGCAAATATGACTACAACTTTAACCACAAATGTTAAAGTATCTACTGAAAACTTTTTCATCTTGTTTGCGCTGGAAATGCCAACATTCTGTGTGAACTAAGGGTGTAAAATCATTTCCAAATACATACCCAGATGCATGCTAAAATCTTCAATATTTTAGCTCATTCAACAAATATTTAAATGCCCACAAAGTGTCAGGGACTCTGGGCTTAAAAATAAAAAGATAAATGGGACATAGACCCTCAGAGATCTTAAGTACAGTGGGGAAGATGTAGGTAATTTCAAAATATTGTGAGAAGTATTCCAAGATAAGTTAAATTCATAGTGCTACAGAATTACTGAGAATTATTTTCAGACTCAATTCTATCTTATTTTTATAGTAGATCCATGAGGAAATAGAGAAATGATTAAACACTTTTTAGAGAAGCTTAAGTGATCAGAAACTCAGTGTTCAGGGTCACATAGTTAGGAACTAGAACCAGACCCCCAAGGCTGCTGAATCCTAGCCTTCTAGTCATTCATTTCTTTTAGCATTTGGTTCAAACTGAAAAGACAAAATACACAGCTATGACTATAAATAACTATGTTATAATACATAAAAGGAAATTAAGAGTACTTCCATGCATTCCATGCTCATGGTATAAAAAGTGATGGTTGATTTTACTTTAAATAGTATCCAAGGACACAGAGCAGAACATTTTTTGTGGTTTATTACTCTAAATAAACTAAGCTTTTATTATGAACATTTAAAACACACATTAAAGTATAAAGAACAGAATAATAATTTTCATGTACCCAAGCTGAACAACAAATTATTAGGATTTTGACAAACTTATTAAATGTATGTTCCTTGTACATCATATCATCCAAAATTACTTGTTTGTGTCTCTAACAAAATCAATCACAGTATCACACCTGTCACAATAAACAACTTTTAAATTTATTTTTGAGACAGAATCTTGCTCTGTCATCCTGGGTAAAGTGTAGTGATGTCATCATAGCTCACAGCAAGCTCAAACTGCTGGGCTCAAGAGATTCTCCTGCCTCAGTCTCCCTAGTAGCTAGGACTGTAGGCACATGCCTGGTTAATTTTTCTATTTTTAGTAGAAACAGGGTGTCACTCTTGCTCAGGCTCTCAAACTGCTGAGCTGAAGCGATCCTCCCACCCTGGTCTCTCAAGGTACTGGGATCATAGGCTTGAGCTACTGTGCCTGGCCAATTTTTAAAATATTATCTAATATCTTACTCTAAATTCAAGTTTCTCCAATTGCCTCAAAAATATCTTTTAGGCTGGACACAGTGGCTTATGCCTGTTATCCTAGCACTTGCGAGGCCAAAGCGGGTGGATTGCCTGTGCTCATAGGTTTGAGACCAGCTTGAGCCAGAGCGAGATCTTATCTCTAAAAATAGACGGGCATTGTGGCAGGTACCTGTAGTCTCAGCTACTCGGGAGGAGACTGAGGCAAGAAAATTGCTTAAAGCCCAAGAGTTTGAGGTTGCTGTGAGCTATGATGTCACAGCATTCTATCGAGGGTGACAAAATGAGACTCTATCTCAAAAAAAAAATCTTTTAGTAGTCTATTTGTTTTATTGATTCAAGTAAGATCCACTTATTGCATTTGTCTGGGAAGGCTTTTTAAAATCTTTAACAGTCCTTTGCCACTGTCCAACTCTTTTTTTCATTTGCTGAAGAAACCATATCCAGTAGAGTGGGTCTAGCTAACTGTATCCGTGTGGTGTCCCAAAGGTTTTGTCACCCTGTTTTCCCTACAAACTTATAGTTAGGAGAACTGCAGTTTTGATTAGATTCAGGTTCAATGGGAGGTGAGAGAGGCATGCAACAAAACTTCATGAACAGAGCTGAACAGAGCTCTGTGCTTTCTCCTGTGTTACGTCAAGCAGCACAGAGTGCTTGGTTATCCTGCTCTCAGTGGCATTCACCAGTGGGTTTGAGGTTGTTGGCCTCCAACCACTGTGAAGTTCTCCATGAACTTTCTACCTAATGCTTTTAGTAGTTAGTAATGACTAAGGTCTAGATTGATGGACTATTTTTTCATTAGAGTTTGAAAAAATGAGCTAGAAATTATTTTCTAGTTTTATTATTTTTCTTGCATTTATTAGCTGAATTTCTTCTACAAAGAACACTCTAATTATCATGACACTTGGTTGTAATGGAAAGGCTTGATTCTTTCCCTTTATTTATCTATTTTCAGAATAGTAATAATGATGATTTCCAAAGGTCATCAATATACTTTTAGTGTCATTAACTCATTAAATTAAATATAATTGATATATTTTAATCCATTCTATAATTTTTCTTTCTGATGCAAACTGTCCCACTGTTGGCCAATAAGAACCCTTTTACTTAAGTTGGTTTGCATCTTTTAGACAGAATCCTAGTAATCTATTAGTTTCCTTGCTTTCTTAGAAAAAAGATATGATGTCTTATACAATTTCATACTTGAGACCCAAGAAAATGGTATCTAAAAATGAAGTTTATTACTTGTTCATGTATAGAGGTACAAACTCAATGAATGTCTGACAAGGTTTTCTCCCTAGCAGGTAAGCTCCATGAAGGCAGGTATTTGTATTCCTATCTTTTAGCACCATGCACTAGGCGCTACGTTTCTAGTATATAAAATAGTGCCTGGGACATGGAAGTATAACCATATGCTGAGTGAATAAACCTCCTTCAAACTTGTTTCCATTGATGAGCTCACACAGGCCTCATTGTATACAATTTCTATGGTCCAAGGTAGCTGTTACTTTTTGAGTCTGATCCTGTTATTTCTAGGGTAAACCTCAAATCCTTACATTATTCTCCAGTTTATTTTTCATTTACAGAATATTTTTCAAGTACTTATCACATTTCACTTTTTCCAATGAGAACCAAACTTCTCACTCATTTCTTCTCCAAAATTTCAAGGGTCTACAGAAGGAATAATTTCTAACTTATTCACGGCATAGCACTAAAAGGTATCCTAGTGCCTTTTGTTTTCTGAGGACTAACTACCCAGATAGTTACTACTTAATTTCTAGTCTATAATAGTAGTTTCCATTTACATTTTATTATTCTGAATCTCATACTCAGTAACACCAATCCTTTGTCCTTTTCTTGCTTGTCATTTTTTTGTTCTGAACTTATATTTTTAAGTTTACTAATCTTTCAAGTGACAGGGTTAAGAAGAGAGAAACTCTATCCAAGAATTAACTTGTAAACTTGATAACCATTTTTCAAATTCCAGTCTAGTTGAAGTCACAATAAAAATTATTTAAAGGATTGGCCTGATTCCAGTGGGGCAATATTCAACTAAGTCTACCAGGTAATGTTAAGCTAGTAGTAACGGTCCAATGAGGGATTTTTTTTTTTTTTTTTGAGACAGAGCCTCATTTTGTCACGCTCAGTAGAGTACTGTGGCATCATAGTTCACAGCAACCTCAAACTCTTGGGCTCAAGCGATTCTGCTGCCTCAGCCTCCCAAGTAGCTGCGACTACAGATACCTGCCACAACACCCAGCTATTTTTAGAGATGAGGTCTCACTCTTGCTCAGGCTGGTCTCAAAACCTTCGGCTCAGGCAATCCACCTGCCTCGACCTCCCAGAGTGCTAGGATTACAGGTGTGAGCCATTGCACCCGGCCCAATGAGGGATATTTTATATAAAGCAATGTAACTCAGACTAGAAGTTTCCAAACTTCAGAGAATATCAGATTCAGCTGCAGACCTTGTAAAGCTACAAAGACCATAATGCCTCTGTAAATTCTGATTCAGCAGTTTAAGGTAGAAGTGAACTATCTGTTTCCCACTTAATTCTCATATAGAATATATCTTCACGACTATGTCAAGTAAGACAGAATTATTGCTTTCCTTATGTTTAGAAACAAGGTCTGTTCAATCAATACAGGATTAAACATTTAGGCCTAGGGCACTTAAGGTTTTGCTTTAAATAATCTAATCATACTGCCAAAGATTAAACAAACACAAAAGGGAAGAGGGAAGGAAAAGAAGTTTGGATTCTAGAAATTTTATCAACTGTAAAGACCCAAAGGAAAGATGTTCCACATGATGTTCACCTCATCTTGTGCATCCTTCTTGATAAGGAAAGGGAGGTTCCTGGCTGTTGTCATAAGAATGTCAGCTGCTTGCTCTGTGGACAGGAAAGGAAGAATACGGGCAACCATTCTCTTCCCTTTTCGGATACACATGATCTGTACAAAGTGGTCATCACTTGGCCTGTGGGGGAAGAAAAACGCCAACTTAGGTCAGCAAGAACAGTATTTTAAAAAACCCCTTTATTTCCCTCTTACATGTTAGTGAATGAAGATATTACCTTCATTTTCACTCTATAGTGATTTGCACTACAAAATAGAATTACTTCTTCAATTCTCAACCAACTAAAGGAAAATTTTCTAGTTTTATAAATGTACACAATTATTTGACACATGTTAAAAAAAACTTGGCCAAACTATATGCATTCTTTTCCTTTATTACCTTTTAAGTAACTATACAATATCACATGATTAACAGACCAATTATCTAAAAAATATGGGGGGGGGGTTGAGAAAAAATAAATACATATAAGCAAAAAAGAATTTCATCATCTGAGTCAGTCATTTTGAAGAACATTTTTCCTGTGTGTTATGTATTTTTCTTTCAAAAAAATAAGCCTGAAGAATTCATTATCACCTTGTAACTTGATGTTTTCACTCAACAACCTTTTTTTTTAGAGGCTGAGTCTCACTTTGTTGCCCTCAGTAGAGTGCCGTTACATCACAGCTCACAGTAACCTCCAGTTCTTGGGCCTAGGTGATTCTCTTGCCTCAGCTTCCTGAGTAGCTGGACTACAGGCACCTGTCACAACACCTGGCTATGTTTTTGTTGCAGTTTGGTTGGGGCCTTGTTTGAATCCACCACCCTTGGTATATGGGGCTGGTGCCCTACTCACTGAGCCACAGGCACTGCCCACTTGACAATTTCTTGTGAACACTTGTCCATGTTAATAAATATGCTTCAACTACGTACTTTTTAATGGCTGCAAAACATTCTATGTATCAACTATATTTCAGTTCATTCAGTCCCCTGTTAGCCCAACTCCAGAAAAGTGTGCTGAAAACGGGATGGTTTTATTTTCTGCTTTGTATATGTTCTAGCTTAGGAAAAACAGCAATTCTCTTAAATGGGCAAAGGGAAAGGGAGTGCTTAGAGATGGAGTCCTCATTCATTCATCAAGTAAGTACTTAGGATTTATAGAACATTTACCATTATCAAGATTCTGTTGCAGATAATGGGTAAGAAATGATAAGAGATACAGAGAGGATTGTTAAAGAGCTTAAATTTGTTTATACTTCTCATTTAGTAAAAAAGCAAATATAGAAGGATTACAAGGTTGACTATGTTAGTAGTCATAAAACAGTTATAATATGTAAGCTCGAAAACAAAAACCCAATAATGTTCCTCATTGTATCTCCAGCACCCATCACAGTTCCTAGAAGATACAGAATATGTCTTTGTAGAATGAATTCAGGAGACTTTTTTTCCCCTGGCTGGGAAAGATTATAAAACATTTTATATGAAGTGACATTTGAGTTTAGGGATAGATTCTAAACTTACAGAGATGGTAGAGAAGGATATCTAAAAGACACAAATGTGTACTACTACGTTTGGCAAAGGAAGGAATCTAGTTAGTCTCATGTTGTCCTCAAAGCACACAATACTCACCTCTCTTGTCCAGGCAATTTCCCCCTTAAGTTGTCATACATGCTACAAATTTTGTGCTTTCTCTCCTCCATCAAGGCAGGTCGCTCTTCTTCTAGACTCAGGAGATAGCGCCTTTCATAATCCTCTACATCAAGGAGTAAACTAAAGGTCTAAGAAGGGAGACACAAAGCAGGACACAGCATGCTATGTCAAGTTCACATAGTATTAGACAAACCTCGCAGTTTAGACTACTAGACAAAAAAAACAAAAGAATGAAAAGTCAGCATAGTAAAATTGAATTTTTTAAGAAATGGTACTTTTTTCTTTTGGAGACAGAGTTTCATTATGCCGCTCTTGGTAGAGTGCCGTGATGTCACAGCTCACAGCAACGTCAAACTCCTGGGCTTAAGCAATTCTCTTGCCTCAGCCTCTCAAGTAGCTAAGACTATAGGCGCCTGCCACAATGCCCGGCTATTTTTCTGCTGCAGTTGCCATTGTTGTTTAGCTGGTCCAGGCTGGGTTCAAACCCAGCAGCCTGGGTGTATGTGGCTGGTATCGTAACGACTGTGCTATAGGAGCCAAGCCGCTACTCTTTTAAATGCAGAATAATATAATAAAATAATTTAAAAGATCCTTCAAGCATATTTCTTTGTCCCTTTCTGACCTCTAATCTAGCAGGTAAAGATAGTAAAATAATTATACTTTCTGAATCTTCTAGCAGCAACAGCACTGTAATTTATAATCATCTGTATTATTGCCACAAGAAATACCTCATATTTATGAAAACAGTTAATTTTACTATTAGGTATCAGCCACTGTTCTAAGCACTTTGCATGTACTTGTTCATCAAATACTCACCACAACCCAAAATCTATTACATCTCCATTTTCACAGATAAAAAAACTAAGAACAGTATAGAAAGGTTAAATAACTTACTTCAAGTTATAGACTATTAGAAATGGAAATTTGTAATCTGTTTCTAGAGTCTGTACTCCTAACCAGTATGGTCTATGGCCGTGCAATGTGGTATTTACTCTTTACGAACCAATTACATACATTTTCTCATTTGTCTCAGTTCCCAGAATACTGCCCAGCACCCAGGGAGTGCCCAATAAATAGCTAGGAACTGACTTAATTGACATTTCATAGGTGGGACAATGTAAATTCTCATTCCCATTTTAAAAAGCTTAGAAAAGTGTGCTGCCTAAACACACTCCACTATTAACTGAATAAGCTTGGATAAAAATCCAGTACCTGTAACTTTACTGTAGTGTTTTTTCCATGATGCTGATGCCATAGGAAAAGTATACCTAAATCCTTTCTAGGGTTCTCTGGTACACAACAGACACTTAACAAAAATATGTTCAATTATTAAAGTCACGAATTGCTCATTTTTCCAGTCCTTGTGAAACCATACATCTGAGACAGTTCTTTACTTAAAACTATAGCAACGGATTCTAAAACTTACTTTTTCAATTATGACAAGGGTTTTTCTTCTCTTGTCTCGAACCTGTTTTTCTTTTGTCTCCTAAAAAAGACAAGACTATTCAATGTGAACTCTTTACCTCTGTTAAAAAGAATTTAGTGTGCATCTATAGTTTCATTTGCGAAAAGTTTGAGAGGAAAATTGCTTCTCTGAAAGTTAATAATCTTAAACAACAGTAGCGTGGACAAAGGTCACACACAGAGTTAACTGAACAAACTATTAAACTGAATTCACAGATAGGCAAAGGGTAATTAAAGAATGTATTAGAGAATGAAGAAATAAGAAAATCTTAAAACATATAGCATATAGAAATTTTTTAAGAGAACAAACTGGAGTAAATAGGTAACTTTTGTAGGTAGAGTTACCCTGTCCAGAGACACCTGTTTCCCCAGGCCCCAGTATCTCAGCATATCTGTAGAAAACTAGAATGCCGTGACATGTGGTGGAAAGCTCCAGTTAGACTACAAAGAACTTTCCCATGTCTGATCTTTTCCATAGTGACCTGAAGAGAAATGTTGACAACGCAGATGTTCTTAAACACAATTCTGCAGACACTTACATCATCCTCGCTCCGAGATGTCACAACAGCATCAATCATTTTTCGGGGATTATTCACACTAGAGACAGTGAGCTTTCCCAAAGAGCCCTCAAACTGCACTGCAAAGACAAAACATTTCCAACAAAATAAAACTGATAAACTAATAAATCTTTACTTTTCTATGTTCTTTACTTATAGTCTAATTTGTTGCAAAACCTGAAGCAATCCCTTATCAAAAGCTATCCTTTCTCTTTTTCGTTGTTGCAATAATTATCAAAATAAAAATCTAAAGATACTCCTTCATCTATTCTAGAGGTATTAAAAATTGTAATAGGCTGGAGAAATTATGAAATCTCTTATAGAAAAGGATCTAAAGGTCATGTGTCAAACCATTCACTCCATGCTTGACTAAATGCTGATCTTTGCATTTATTAAAGAATGATACTTTGGGCAGCGTCTGTGGCTCAAAGGAGTAGGGCGCTGACTCCATATGCCGGAGGTGGCGGGTTCAAATCCAGCCCTGGTCAAAAACCGCAAAAAAAAAAAAAAAAAAAAAAAAAAAAATTGATTCCTTTTAAATCATTTTCAAACATCTCTATCTATGCACATAGATAGTTGTCTGTGTTTTACCACTTCAGCAGCATCTCAAATTTCTCTTATTATGGGCCTAGGGATAAGAACCTTACCTGGCTTATAGACATGCTCCAGTTTGGCCACCTGAGGGGTGATGAGCTTAGTGCGCTCCTTTTTAGGGCCATCACCTTGCATTTCTTCAGCAGCTGACAATTTCTCCAGTTTTTCGAAGTAATTCTACCACATGAGAAAAATACTTCAGTTGCAACATAAGCACAAAACATGGCTATTTTACAGAACTGGAATAATAATTTAATAATAATACTATCAGTGATAGTAATACAGTTACTCTAGAAATGTACTGATCTGATTTTTGTTTTGTTAGACTGCTGTAATTTACTTCATTAAAAAAAAATCCCAGCTTTCAAACAAGTCAACCATCAATGGAAACATCTTTATTTTTAATTTATTTTTTATTTTTTTTTGAGACAGAGTCTCACTCAGTTGCCCTGGGGTTGAGTGCAGTGGTGTCACAGCTCACAGTAACCTCAAAGTCTTGGGCTCGAGTGATTCTCTTGCTTCAGCCTTCCAAGTAGCTGGGACTACAGGGGCCTGCCACAATGCCTGGCTATTTATTTTAAAGATGGGGTCTCGCTCTTGCTCAGGCTGGTCTCAAACTCCTGAGCTCAAGTGATCCGCCTGCCTCAACTTCCCAGAGTGCTAGGATTACAGGCTTGAGCCACCATGCATGGTCTGGAAATGACGTTATAACTGCCTATAATCTTAATTGAAAGAACCAGATTATTGATGTCAAAGGGATTTGAAAACATTGGTCTGAGAGCCCCTATATACATGGAGGAAAAGCCATAAGCAAACCTTAATAAACAGCCTAAGTATCTAGCTTGAAAACACCATAGAATTTGCTTAGTCAATTCTTATCTACTTGAAAATCACCTGAACAGAAAATTCTACCAATATTTAAGGCTAGTGATATATATATATATATATTTTTTGAGACAGAGCCTCAAGCTGTCACCCTGGAGAGAGTGCTGTGGCATCACAGGTCACAGCAACCTCCAATTCCTGGCTCAAGCGAGTCTCCTGCCTCTGCCTCCCAAGTAGTTGGGACTACAGGAGCCCGCCACAATGCCTGGCCATTTTTGGGTTGCAGCCGTCATTATTGTTTGGTGGGTCCGGGCTGGATTCGAACCCGCCAGCCCAGGTGTATGTGGCTGGTGCCTTAGCCCGTTGAGCCACAGTTGCTGAGCCAAGTCTAGTGATATTTAAATGAGTATGTTCACCAGCATATGGGATCAAACTGTTAGCCTCATAATTAGCACATTACCTGATAATAAAAATCATCCAGGTAGGGATCAGTGCTTTGCAGTTGCATCATCTGGATTTTAGAGACCCAATCCTTCTCACGCTGCAACATGAGATTGGCATATGGATCCTTTCGGAGATGATCTTGGTGACTGCTCCGGTGACTTCCTCTATCTCCTGCACCATTGAGATTACGATGCTGACTGAAAAACATATGCCAAAATCGTTCTAAGTGGGTGCATTAATTATGCCTTTTAACAAAATATGATTAAACCACACCAATTGAGAAAAAAGGAAGAGCTATGAATACTAGTTAAAGAAATAAAACTAAGATCTGAGTATTTTACCATATGCTAAGCACTTTCACCCATGGACTTTTGGATAAGCACTATAATAACTCTATGATATTAATTGTTTTCTCCACTAAGACAACAAATCAAAAGTTTGGTTAGGCGCCTTGGATCCATTTCCATCAGTTCTTCTTGGCACTCATGAGACCTCCAATAACCAAAATGGTAAAATAGATGGAGTGCGAGTTTGCTTTTCAGGAAGCCTTGATGCTATGAGAGATAAGCTTGTAGTAGCTGACTTCTCAGCCACATGGTGTATGCCTTGCGAAATGATCAAGCCTTTCTTCGTTTCCTCTCTGAAAGTATTCCAATGTGGTATTCCCTATAGTAGACTGTCAGGATGTTGTTTCAGAGTGGGAAGTCAAAAGCATGCCAACCTTCCACTTTTTAAAAAAGGAACAAAAAGTGGGTGAATTTCCTGGCATTAAGGAAAAGCTTGAAGCTACCATTACTAAATTAGTCTAATCATGTTATCTGAAAACATAAATGGCCATTGGCTATTTAAAACACGAAATTTTTTAATTTACAAAAGCTATGAAATATGAAGACTACATGCTCAACTGCCATCTGATTTTAAATGACAATAAAATATTAATACTACCCTTAAAAAAAAAAAAAAAAATCAAGGCAAGAGAGATAAAGTGATTTGTCCAAAGCTCTACACCTGGTGATAGAGGAAGAGATGTGAACACCAACGGATTTGACTCTAAAAACTATAGAATTTTTTTAACTTGTTCAAAACCATAAAGTATTTCAAATGCAGAGAAAAAGCCCAGCAAATATTATAATAAATATCCATTTACCTACCATTTACACTTAATGAAAGAAACTTTACTTGGCCAAATTTACTTCAGATTTTTAAGTTAATATTAAAGTAATACAGTATTACATTTACAGTTGAAGTCCCTCTTCTATCCTTCTGGATCCCAGTTTCCACCTACTCTCTTTCATAGAGGAATCACTATTCTGTTTTTGGTATGTATCCTCCCTAAGATGTTTTTACACTTTAATTACTTCTGTATTCTTCTTTAAATATTGCACAGTATTATTCTGTGTGCCTTTAAGTTTCACATAGTGGTACTATACATGTAATTCTACACCTTTCTTCTTCACTTAATGTTATACTTTTCATATTTATGCATGTCGATAATATACTGAGGTGTATACTGAAAAGCAGAACTGCTTGGATGTGGTGTATCCACATTTCAAACCTTATTTTCTACTGCCAAATTCTCTCTCAAGAAGCTGTACACTGTATCCTTGCCAACAATGATAGTACTGAGACACTTCAAGTTTTTGCCTGTCTGATGACATTAAATGGTCACCTAATTTTAATCTGCGTTTTTCTGATACAAGTGAGACTGCATAATTTTTACAAGCCACTTGGGTTTCCTCTACTGAACACTGTTAGGTTTGTTTATGATGTCTTTTGTTAAACAGAAGTGTAATATTTGAAAACAGACAAATGTAGTATCCCTTTATTATTTGGGCTTTTCGTGTCTTGTTCATGAGCCCATATTTGTTCTCCCCTGCCCTTAGTTTCTTTATTTCATATGGATGAGTAACTATAGAACATAAGACCCAGGAAGGCTAATTTTAGGCTATAGAAGGCTATGGAACATAATGCCAGGAAGGGATTTTAACGACCTTGCTAAGATGGTAAACAAAACACAGTTAAGAGTACTGTAAGAATTTGATAAGGAGGGAATATAAAATGTTGGCTTAAAAACAATCAGATCTAAACTGTAATTCTAATTTATGATCAACAGACTAGTTTGGAAATTGCCATTTAAAGTGCATCAAAAACAAAGTGACAGCATTAATCAATAGACTTTACCAGCAAAATAAGCTTAATACTAAGTAAACTTACTAAAAAAAAAAAAAATTCAATTAAATTACAGTATCTTGTTACATTGTCAAAATGAAAAGCAAAATTAAGAAGCCATGAAGTTGTAGGATGAATACTTACTTTCTATTCTGCTGCTGTCTCTGATGCAAGAGTCGACGGTGCTGTGGATGCAGGTGAGTTGTATCTGGTCGAAACATTGGGGCCTGAGCTCTAAGGAAAAAGGAGAGAAAGATTCTCAAATCTGTTATTCTGATGATCTGAAGTTGTAAAGAATGTTGTTAGTACAGGATAACTTCACAGAAGTTCACTCAAAGGACTACTGAAGTCTATTCTAAGGAGATCTTTCAGTGGCAAGCGACTGCTATATTTTTACACATCTACGAAGACCAATTCTCAGCTCCTAAATCATGAAATCTGAGCGAATTGGCACTAAAGAAACTAGCACTTTTCTTTTTGCTCTTGTTTAACAGAAATCTTTAAACAGATCTAATATACTCAGTTTCAACTATGTGGGAATGACAAAAATGTATGTGTGATGGTTAACATTCTGTCAATGTGGCTAAGCTGTAGTAACCAGTTGTTCTGTCAAACACTGTAGAATCTCTCTCAACCAGTGGGTCGCGACCCCTTTGTAACATTGAAAATACATCGCGGCTTTAGGAAGGTTGAGAACCACTGGTTTAGATTGTTACCGTGAAGGTATTTTGTAGATGCAATTAACATTTACAATCAGCCAACTTTATTTTTTCTTGAGACAGAGCCTCAAGCTGTCACCCTGGATAGAGTGCTATGACATCACAGCTCACAGCAACCTCCAACTCCTGGGCTCAAGCGAGTCTCCTGCCTCCACCTCCCAAGTAGCTGGGACTATAGGCGCCCGCCACAAAGCCCGGCCATTTTTTAGTTGCAGCTGTCGTTGTTTGGTGGGCCCGGGCTGGATTCGAACCCGCCAGCTCAGGTGTACGTGGCTGGCGCCTTAGCCCGTTGAGCCACAGGCGCCGAGCCATCAGCCAACTTTATAAAAAAGAGATTATCCTTAATGTGGTTGGGCCTCACCCAATCAGTTGAGACCTTAAAAGCAAAAACTGAAGTTTCCCAGAAAAGGAGGAATTCTGCCTCAAAAACTGGAACATAGAACACAGCAGTCTGTCTCTAACCTGGTGGCCTTCTGTAGTTGTGTCAAACTCAATACTACAGCTTCACCTCTTACCTGTTTTCGGGTCTGCTCATCTGTCCTATAGATTTAGGACTTGTCAGCTTCCACTACCAACTCAGACAACTCCATGAAATAAAAGTCACTCAATGTGCTTATGGGTCTGCCTCTCTCTACCCTACTGATTATATCTTGAAAACCTTCAGTGATACAACACGAGATGTAATAAAACAATTTCACTGAAGCAGGAACTTGAATACCACTTGTTATAAAACTAAACAATTGAATGTTAAGATTAGCTGACTTTTCAGCATCTATATTTCTGTTCCTTAGCAAAAGTAATTCTTTTTATGTTTTTTAGGTTGGTCTTAAATGACTCTCCTGAGTAGCCCCAAGTAGCTGGTATTATAGGTAGATGCCAAGGCAATAATTCTTAAGTGATAAGCACTATGCTTATATGTTAAAGTGAGTGTTTTATAAAAAAGTGAGGTGAGACTTGCGCCTGTGGCTCAATGGGCTAAGGCACCAGCCACGTACACCTGAGCTGGTGGGTTTGAATCCAGACCAGGCCCTCCAAACAACAATGACGGTTGCAACCAAAAAAATGGCCAGGCGTTGTGATGGGCGCCTGTAGTCCCAGCCACTTGGGAGGCAGAGGCAAGAGACTCGCTTGAGCCCAGGAGTTGGAGGTTGCTGTGAGCTGTGATGCCACAGCACTCTATCCAGGGTGACAGCTTGAGGCTCTGTCTCAAAAAAAAAAAAAGGCAAAATAAATTTTAAAAAGTGGTTTTGACAGACAGGGAGTTTGTGCAAAGGCCGTGCATGTGTGCGGCCCCAGAAGTATGAGTGCGGAGGCCAGCTGACCTCTGAAGGAGTGTGGGATGCGGGGAGCTGGGCAGGGTGGGCAGGGTCTGCGCTGCACTGAAGCACATTTGGTCTGATACCATCTTTTTGATATTTATGAGTCTTTGATTTGCTTGTTTGAAAATTATGTGGTATATTTTGCTTTTCTTTCAACTTCAAACTTTTTTGAGGTGTGTTTTAAGAGTGTCTATTATTGATGATCTATAATTAGGTTCAGTTTTTTGACCCAATTTAACAGATATTTATTGCGTTAATTTAAAGGTTTACTTTTTCTGTTTTCTGGCTCTAGTAATACTTTCTGAGGGATTCTTGTGATTTTTTTTAATTCCCTTTGCCCTCCATGTTAATTTGGAGATACATACTTAGTTTAGGCCACGAATTATTGCTAAACCCTGTGTTTCTTAGTTTATATCAGAATTCCTCTTAAGAGAGAATTAGTGTACTTGTGTTGTACATGCTATTTGTAGTTCTTACTTCTTTTGGGAAACATTTTCCAGTCTGTTACCACCACATTGTTATTTTTTATTACATTAGTTTTTTCTTATTAAATTACATCAGTTTTCATCACTTTTTTTATTGATAGTTTATTTATTCTTAAGTGGATTCAGTGTTTCACTACCTTCTTTTCACACTGACAGCAACTTCTTCAAGTTTATTTTTGTTCAAATTGAATAAATAGTTCAGGAATGGGCGGCTCCTGTGGCTCAGTGAGTAGGGTATCAACCCCATATGCCGAGGGTGGCAGGTTCAAACCCAGTCCTTGCCAAACTGCAGCAAAAAACTACAACTACTGTGGCGGGTGCCTATAGTCCCAGCTACTCAGAAGGCTGAGGCAAGAGAATTGCCTAACCCCCAAAGCTGGAGGTTGCTATGAGCTGTGACACCACAGCACTCTCCTGAGGGCGACAAAGTGCGACTGTCTCAAAAAAAAAGGTAATGATTTGGGAGCATTGTAATTACTGAATCTTTTGTGCTTACAGTGTGTTTTGGTTTTCTCAACACACATGTAAAGTGCTGGCTTTATATATGTGTTGAGAAAATTATATACATTCAGAGTACAAAATATATATATGCTGAGAAAATTATTATAAAGAGGAATGACTCACATCATCTTTCCTCGGTCCCTGCAGACATGGCTCCATTGCCTTTTGGCATCCTGTGTTCCTGGGGAAACCTTTTTGGCCAGTTTTTTACATATGTGTAGATAATCTGTTTTTCTTCTTAATAATAAAGTCTTCAGAACTAAATTTTAAGTTAGGTCCCTAGATTCCATAAAGATATAGTGAATACCTGCTATTAAGTTTTCTGTAGCACAAAAGGATGTTTGAACTTGGAAAGGTTAAAATTTCTACAATACCAAATACTTTCCTATTCTTCTTCTCATTTGGTTTTTGAAATATATAAAGAAAGTATAAAATATATATACTATTTAACAAAACCTATGTACTCTTGGCCTTTCTGAATGTTGACTACCTTTTGTTCTTACGTCGACACTATGACACACGTACCATTTAACACATGAGGAAACTGGAGCACAGAGAGGTCACGAAACCTGACAAGGCCCCAAACCAATAATGGCAGAGCTCAAATTGGAGCCAGGTTACCTACCTTGAGAGTTGTCTTCTTTACCACCATGCTGTACTGCTTCTCTTTGTAATTCATAGGGACAAAGACAGATAAAGAATAAAGGAAGCAGACACCCAGGAATCAGAACCAGGTAGGACATGGAGTGTCGCCAGTGTCTTGGGATCCCCGTGTGCCTCCTCGGTCACATCCTCTCACCTCTCCCCAAGAGGAGTCCACTAGTCTGACTTTGTCATAATTTCTTCCCTTTCTTTTCTTTATGGTTTTGTCATGTCTCAATGAATTGCTAAACAATGTATTTAGCATTAGTCTACTTTAAAACTTTGAGAACTCTGACTCGGCATCTATAGCTCAAGCGGGGGCACCAGCCACATACGCCAGAGCCGGCAGGTTCAAATCAGGCGTGGGCCTGCCAAACAATGACAATTACAACCAAAAAGTAGTCGGGCGTTGTGATGGGCGCCTGTAGTCCCAGCTATTCGGGAGGCTGAGGCAAGAGACTCACCTAAGCCCAGGAGTTGGAAGTTGCTGTGAGCTGTGACACCACAGCACTCTACCCAGGGTAATAGCTTGAGGCTCTGTCTCAAAAAAAAAAAAAAACTTTGAGAACTCTGGGTGGCACCTGTGGCTCAGTGGGTAGGGAGCCAGCCCCATAGACTGAGGGTGGTGGGTTCAAACCCGGCCCCGGCCAAACTGCAACAAAAAAATAGCCGGATGTTGTGGTGGGCGCCTGTAGTCCCAGCTACTCAGGAGGCTGAGGCAAGAGAATCACTAAGCCCAGGAGTTGGAGGTTGCTGTGAGCTGTGTGACACCACGGCACTCTACCGAGGGGCATAAAGTGAGACTGTCTTTACAACAACAACAACAAAAAACTTTGAGGACTTTAAATAGAATTTTACTATATACATTTACTATATAAATATTTTTTGTGCCTTTGCTTAAGTTATTCATAATGATTAATGTTCATTGTTGTCAGTTTTTCCACAAATACTTCACAATTTAGTTATCTATTCTCTCATTGATAGACCTGTGGGTTATTTTCCAGTTTTTTGCTGTTGTGCACATTGATACTTAAAAATTTGGAGTCCTGGTATACTGCTGCAGGGCAGACTTATCTGTATACCTATGAGTGGATTTGCTAAATCATCATCCAAATGCCTACATTTCCAGGTTGTACTAAAACATTTTTCTAATACTTGAACCAACTTGCACACTCGTAGTATGTGAAAGTTCCCATTACCACACACATCTTTCCAAAGTGTGAAGCTATCATTCCGCATTTTTACATTTTGTTCCTCTGGTGGACATGGAAATGATTAAGGCATTGCTTTTATCTGCCTTCCCCTGGTTGCCATTAAGACCAGGCAGCTTTGCTTCCATTTACAGGCCAGTTGGGTTGCCCTTCTGAAGTGCTTATTCAGTTTTATTGCACATTTTTCTAGTGGGCTTAGTGTTTCACAGACATTGTTGTCCATATCTAGATTCTTCTGTGTGGGCCTTGTGTGGTAAACATCTTCTCCAAATGGGTAGCAGGTGCTTTTTTAGCTGTATGTCTTTTAATGAATGGCTCTACTTCATTATTCTACCTTTTGATTTGTATGCTTTTTTTTCTTCTCATTTTTCTGTTTTTATTGTTTTTAAAATTTATCTCCTGAACCTCTACATAATTTCCAAACTTAGTATTTTTTGGGTATCACTTATCTTTGCATAAAGGCAGTTCTGTCTGGCCTTTTACTTGTCTACTAGTGTGAAGGATCCTCCCTGGCTCTTTAAGCCGTCTACTGGGTATTACTCAGAACCTTCCCAGTGACCTTGAGTTGGACATCCAGTGTGACCACAGTGAGGTGGGACAAGTCAGCAATCTTTTCACCATGTCATACTGTGATGTTTTATGAAGATGAATTTGGTGCAGAATCCAAGGGACAGCCTCTGACTCTGTGCTGCTGGCTGGTATTTTCACACTGAATCTAGTGCCCTCTTTGCAGCTCCTTGGTGCTGTTTTGATGTGAAGCCTGCTTGACTTGCTGCGTTTTCTTTCCTTTTACGAAGCAGGTCAGGCTGGAGGGAAGGGGGAAGGGCCTGGCCAGCATGTACTCTGGCTTCCCAGTAGAGCCTGTGCTCACAGGCTGTGGAATGTTGGTTCACTCTACTCTGTTGATTTTGAGCCATAGTCATAAAGCTGATTCTCAGGTTGTAGTTCCTCTCTTCTACTCTTCAGTTGTATGAATAAGAAATGGGGCCTGGGAAAATAAAGTCTGAGTGCTACAAAGTCTTCCCTTCAGCCCTTCTCAGGCTGTTCACCAGATAACCCGCTGCCTGTCCCTGCCACCAGCTCTCAGCTCTAAAGAAAGGATGTAGGATGAGGCGGAGCCCTTTAGAACTCTACCCGTGTGAGAAAACTACAGCCTGTTCAAAGTTTCAGGGGAAAAAAACCTTTATGTTGTGTATCCACCCTCAAGTGTTGACGTTTCAAGTATTTCATGGTACTTTATGTTCCAGGTAAGTATGTTCCCAAAGTGTAGCTGACATACGTTATTTTACTTACTCCTCATTTTGTGAAGGCTCAGTCTGAGAGAGACAAGTAACTAGACAAGATGGTATTGAGAGCCAGGGTTTGAATCCAAGTTTGATGCCGGGTCAGCAGTCTTTTCACCATGTCATACTGTGATGTTTTATGAAGATGAATTTGGTGCAGAATCCTAGGCAGCCTTGCTAGAGGGAGGAAACTGCTGGTAGGAAAGCAGGGCCACATGACGAGGCCCTCCAACCTGCCCCTGCCAGTTCCTGCCCTTCTGTCTGGTTTCCCGTAGTGGCACCTTCACTATTTGGCTTGCCCACTGCTGATGGGGCTCACTCCTCTCTGCTTCCCCAGTGGATCTGCCATCCCGTTAACTGTGGCCCAGCCCGATGTTCCTTCCCTCCTTTCCACCTTCTCCAATTGTAGGGACAACTTTGAAAGCTCTCAGATATGCCCAGTGGTTATTTTAGCTCTGTTCTTATTCCCACCTGATACAGTTTTCAGTTTCCAGACCCAGAAGCAAATGTGTATTTGAATTTTTTTATTTTTTCCAGACTGGGAGATAAGACTTGAAACCAAAGAGTCAACTCCAAAGCCCAACATTACTGAAGATTTGCCTGATGGGGCGATGGAAAGGGAAGGTCTCTGGCATTCTACTTTGAGGAAAAGCTGGAATTCTGATCATTGGTTAGAGAGGCAACAAAAAATCCAAGAGGGATGTCAGGGCCAAGTGGCACCTACCCATAAGGAGGTCTGTCCTGAGAGAAGGGTATGTGGAGGTAATGAATTTGAAAGGCTTTTCAGTCAGGGTTCAATCCATGATATGAGACCACACATTTGTGTGGCAAAAAGGCCCCATCATTGGAATTCACATGAAAAAGATGCTAAACGAAATTCTGAGTTAACCAAAACGAAAAGAATGTCTGTAGGAAAGAAAGTCTATAAATGTAATGAGTGCAGGAAAACCTTCGGCCAGAGCTCCTCCCTTCTTAAGCACCAGAGAATTCATACCGGAGAGAAACCCTATAAGTGTAATGTGTGTGGGAAGCACTTCATTGAACGCTCCTCCCTTACTGTACATCAAAGGATTCACACTGGAGAGAAACCCTACAAATGTAATGAGTGTGGGAAAGCCTTCAGTCAGAGTATGAATCTTACTGTTCATCAAAGAACGCATACTGGAGAGAAACCCTATCATTGTAAAGAGTGTGGAAAAGCCTTCCGTAAGAATTCATCTCTTATTCAACATGAAAGGATTCATACTGGAGAGAAACCCTACAAATGTAACGAATGTGGGAAAGCTTTTACCCAAAGCATGAATTTGACAGTGCACCAGAGAACTCATACAGGAGAAAAACCCTATGAATGTAACCAATGTGGAAAAGCCTTCAGTCAAAGCATGCACCTTATTGTACATCAGAGAAGTCACACTGGAGAGAAACCCTATGAGTGTAGTGAATGTGGAAAAGCCTTTAGTAAGAGCTCAACTCTGACCCTACATCAGCGAAATCACACTGGAGAAAAACCCTACAAATGCAACAAATGTGGGAAATCCTTTAGCCAAAGCACATACCTTATAGAACATCAGAGACTTCATTCTGGAGTAAAACCTTTTGAATGTAATGAGTGTGGAAAAGCTTTCAGTAAGAATTCATCTCTTACTCAACATCGAAGAATTCATACTGGAGAGAAACCTTATGAGTGCATGGTATGTGGAAAACACTTCACTGGGCGATCGTCCCTTACTGTACATCAGGTTATTCACACTGGAGAGAAACCTTATGAATGCAATGAATGTGGAAAGACCTTCAGCCAGAGTGCATACCTCATTGAGCATCAAAGAATTCATACTGGTGAGAAACCGTACGAGTGTGATCAATGTGGAAAAGCCTTCATTAAGAATTCATCCCTTACAGTGCATCAGAGAACTCATACAGGAGAGAAGCCCTATCAGTGTAACGTCTGTGGAAAAGCCTTCAGCCGGAGCACAAACCTTACACGACATCAAAGAACTCACATGTGAGGAAAGTCCCCTTCAACATGACTTTCATTAGTAATCAGTTATGTCATTAATGTAGAAACCTAATAAATGTAACAATTGTGGGAATCTTTTGGTTGAAATATAGCCTACTGTGCCAGATGTATACCATACAGACCACTGCAGAGAACCCATATAAAAGTGGATAAGTCTTAATTCAGAAGGTAAAACTTACATCAGAAGATGGAAGTAGCTAACATTAAAAACAATGACAATTCATGCCAAAAGGTAAGTTCTCTTATATCCTACGGCAGATTCTGCCTTGGATATATTCCAGAGACTTGACCCTGGAGAAAAAATGTGAGAGTGCTTAATGGACAGCTCAAAGACGTGGTATGTAGTTCTGGATAAGGCACCTACTTTCACTGTGTCATAATTTATCTGGTAAGACTGATTTGGGATTTAAATGTTTTCAGGATCCGTATTAGCTCTAAAGTGCTACAAACCTATAAATATACTGAATGCCAGGAAATGCTTCTACTTTTACTATGTGATATATGTTGTCTAGATGCTTCTGTTCCACAGTCTGGTTTCCTTGAATGTTCTGAGTCAAAATTCTGTACCTCTACCAACTCCTATTTCTTTTCTTTTTCTTTTTTTTTTTTTTTTCGACAGAGTCTTACTTTGTCACCCTGGGTAGAGTGCACGTGGTATCATAGCTCACAGCAACCTCAAACTTCTGGGCTCAAATGATCCTCTTGCCTCACCCTCCCAAGTAGCTGGGACTACAGGCACCTGCCACAATGCCTGACTAGGTTTTAGAGACAGGGTTTCACTCTTGCTCAGACTCCTGACCTCAAGTAATCCGCCCATCTCGGCCTCTCAGAATGCGCCCAGCCCTGCTCGTACCAACTCCTATTTCCGTTCCATGTCCCTTCCCCTCCCATAGAATAATTGTACAGATCTTAATGTAAGAGCATGCTCTTTTGAGATCTCAATTAATAGTCATTAAACTGTTGTTAAATAAGCTGATTATTTAGAAATATAACAAATATACTCTTTACATGGGAATCAAATAAATACATATCTTTGTGTCATATTCTGGCTATTGAAGGAGAAGAAAGAGTAAGGCTTAACACTAATAGACATGGAAATCTGATATACCAAACTCTGCAATTCAAAACAATCATAGGGAGATTTTATGGATCTGTGATTGTTACAGTATTTTAGTTTCATTTATTTCACATACATTTACCAAGTCCTAAATATGTGCTAGACATGATTAGAAAATCAAAATGAATAAAATATTTTTATTTATTTTCTAAGGGCTAAACTAATGAAGTGGCAGTGTGGTGGGACAGGAAAAGAAGAATTCAAGCAATAATGAGGAAAAATTTAGAAAGCTAGCTAACTAAATATGGCCAACTTAAATAGGGAGGAGGCTGGGGTGACTTGGATTTCTAATTTGGGTGGACAGGGTGGCAGAACTAAAAGCAAAGTTCATTGATTTTGTGGGCCAATGATGAGTTCAAGTTGGGGGCATTTCAGTGGAGAACAAGAAAGACAGTGTGAATGGAGACTGAGAGTTATCGGGATTGTTAGACACTTGTGTTTCTGAGGATGGTCTCAGTTCAGTATCCTGTTTCCCCTTCTTCTTTTCTCTGTCCAACAGTTTGTGTTTCTGTATAGCCAGGGAGACCCAGGACCTGCAGGGGTGTCACGGGTGTGTGTGTGTGTGTATGTGTGTGTGTGTGGTGGGGAAGCTCAATGTAGCTGATCTGCCCCATCCTCCTCAAGCCTCCAATCTTGGAATAAAAAAAGGGCTGCTGTTTATTTGGGAAACACCTGGATAGAGCGTGCAGAGCATAATGGTCTGCAAGAAAAGACTAGTGCTGTTATAACCTCTTACTTAAGCCCAAGCCCTCACCTTTGTGGCCACTCCCAGGTAGAACTGAAGTTTTGGTAGTACTTGAGGAAAGAAGGTTTTTTTGTAATTTGAAATACGATATAGCCAGACCTCGAGGCAAGTGGGGGCCACCAGCAGCCAAGGATGCCCGGTGCTGTTCTGCCTCTCTCTCCATCCCTGCTCTCACCTCTACTCCCTTAGGATGGGCCCCTGTTGCTCTCATTCCACCCCTCGCTGTGGTGGTGTCCTTGCTTACCATTAATGTTGCACCCAAAACATCAGCATCTGCTCTCATATCTGAGAAAGGTCCTATCCAGTGACCTTTCAGCTTCCTTCTGATCTAATTCTGAAATTCCATGAAAGAAACTCAAGTTGGTCCAGATCACCCTTTAAAGGTCTGCTGCAATTGCCTCCTAACTGGTTTCATTGTTCCCCTCTAGCCCCACCATAGTCTATTCTCCCCAGGGCTGACCAGTGATTCTACCAAAATGAGCTCAGTGGCTGCGCCCGTAACTCAGTGGGGAGGGCGCTGACCACATACACCGAGGCTGGGGAGTTCCAACAGGGCCAGGGCCAGCTAAAACAATGACCACTGCAACAACAACAACAACAAAAATAGCCAGGCCTTGTGGCAGGTGCCTGTAGTCCCAGATGCTTGGGAGGCTGTGGCATGAGAATCACTTAAGCCCAAGAGTTTGAGGTTGCTGTGAGCTGTGACACCTCAGCACTCTAACCCAGGGTGACAGCTTCAGACTCAAAAAAAAAAAAAAATGTGCTCAGCCAAGTGACTCTGTCTTAGACTCTGCCAATGGCTTCTCATAACAGAGTAAATCCGAAATTTCCGTGATGGCCTTCAAGGCCTCTAGTTAGCCCTGCAACCTCATCTCACGCTGTCCCCTGTTCACATACCCTTCCAGGAATACCGGCCTTGCCACGCCCCTAACTCTCAAGCCTACTTGCCTCTCTGGACAGCATTTCTGTTCCTTCTCCTAGAAGACTCTTCCCGAGAGACTCACTGATTTCCTCACTCCCTGTTTTCAGATCTCTACTCAGATGTTAGAGTAGAGATCAAAAATAATTTCCGAAAACGCTACTTAAACTAATTCGGCCCCACCCTAACCCTAACACAGCTTCTCCGTGTCAACCCGACCTGATAACCCCCACGAAGGCCGAGCTGTCGCGGTGCCTGACACATCTGAGCTCCCTACGTGCCTACAGGATGAAATCAATGAAACCACAAACGGGATGCTGTAGGTCGCTGACACTGCTCCCTGAAAGGCGGACAATGATCCTCTAGGTGACAAACCTCAGGTCACATTCTTCACCAACGACAAGGTGAAAACCCTCTTATGTTTCCTTCCTGATCTCCATGAAAAGCACGCATTCAAAGGCTAGTGCAGTATTCCCGTCTCATCCTCGCCCGTCCACAGAAATAAACACCTGCTCTAAGTGCCCCCGGGCGGTCCGACACAGGCTGCTGGGCGTCCAGCCCTGGCCCCCCACCCTTGGCCAGGCGAGTCCCCACCGACCCGGTCCCTCCGCGGCCGCCGCGCTGGCTCCGGCCCGGGCAGTTCTGTCCCGAGTCGCCGCAGCGGGATGTCCCGGTCCCAAACCCCTCCGAGTCCCCCCGCGGGATTGCTGCTACGTCTCCGGCCCCACGGCCCGGCCCTGCCGAGCGTCCGCTGCTTCCCGGGGCCACGGCGCGACCCTGCGCCTTCCCAAGACTTTTCCGCGCGCTTCTGTGTCGAGAAGGCGCCGGGTCAGCGCGTCCCCGACCCGCTCTCGGCAGGACCCAGCGCCGCTCCCCCGGACTAACACCCTTGCCCCACCGTCAACTTTTTGCCGGTCTTTAACTTGTTAGGCCATATTTCAAGGTAGAGGCCGAGTCCGAATAGGAACAGCGGAACCGAAACCGCACGGGCTGTGGGCGCGCCGGGGGTTACGGAAGTGGAGGAACTGGCGCTCCTGGAAAATGTAGTTCCGACGTCTGCAGCCGCTCTGCGGGAGGGCCCCGGATGCGCAGGCGCACGGCACAACCCTGGCCGCCGAGGAGCCCTCTGGGAAGTGGAGTCTGGCAAGTAGATGCGCGCCCCTCTGAGGCCTGTGGGAGGCCCGCTCTGCGGAGCCCAGGGTAACGCGCACGCGCAGTTCCAGTCCCGGCTGCGGACTCCGCTCATTGTGTCCGGACTGAGATGTGGAGGCCGCGCTCTCTCGCTGCCGGCAGGGGCTCCTCCAAGGGCAGCCCAGGGGCGACCAGGCACGGGGGCCACGCCGCAGGGCGAGAGCGGGCGCGGTCGTGGGGCGGCCGGGCCTGGGGAGAAGGGTGGAGGGAAAGCCTGGGAGGGCCGGGTCCTGCTGCCTTCTGAAGCACGCTGATCTGATTTCCAAAACTTCCCGAGATGTGTGTCCGAGGTTCGATTCCGAGCAGAAGAGGGGAGGACAGCCGGTGTGGGCATCTAGGCTTAGGGCGCGGGCCTGTGAGTGCTCGGGAGGAGGGGGTCGGGGCCTCCGCGTGTCTTGGAGCAGATCCGGGAGCCCATTCACGCTCGGGGTGGCTCCGAGTCCTGAGTGGGGATCGCGCCGGGGCAGGGGCAGGTGCACCGGCTGTGCAGCCTGCGGCAGCCCCGGGGGCATCAGATTCCTGGGCCCGACACAAGTGCGCGCTTTGGCACACCTCTGACTCCAGGTCCCCCCGGGGGCCCCGGAGAACGAGGAGCCTGAGGCCAGAGCAGGGGCTCGCCTGAAAGACTCGGGCAGTGAAGATCCCCCTTGTTAGCCCCTCCGTCCCGCTTCCTCCCCCGCCGCCGTAGGCAGCGGTTCCAGGAGGAGGCACAAAGCCCAGAGGCCGAGGGTGGGTAGAAAGCGTGAGAACTGGGGCCGGAGCACCCTTTCTGCAAGCAGTCACGTCTTTAAGGTACAGAGGGAAGACGTGGAGAATCTAACTACGGGAAAAAGCAGTCGCGTGGTGAGTTGTCAGTCTCCAGGGACTGCAGAAGTCCCTCCGCAGCAGGAGAGAGAACTGGGAGCAATAGGATAGCCAAAGAATTGACTGCCAGGGGGGCTGGAAGCTTGCAGTGTGAATGGCGGCCTGGCCCAGGGCTGCTGCCTGATCTTCTGACCCAGTCCTCTCCTCGCAGGTGTGTGGACCCTGCCGGCCTGAGTCGTCCTGCAGGTGCTGAGCCCCGCACCTCCCCGGCTGCCGGCACTTGGCGTGTCTGGAAGAGGCGCCTCAGTAGAGAATGGCCGTCAGCCACCTGCCAACCACAGTGCAGGTGAGTGGGGGCTTCTTCCCCCGAAATTGCCTTCTGGATTTGAAGAGTGGGCGTTTCCTCCCCTTCCAGCTCACCCAGGCACCTGAGCTCAGTTTCCGTCCTCCTTCCCTCACCCCTCTGCGAAGAGGGCTCGTCCTGGTGGTATGGGGGGGGGAGTTTGCCAACTTGCTAAAGTAACTTGCTGAAGATCAGGTAAATGACACAGCTGGGACTGGATCCCAGGTTTGTGCGAAATGAACATCTGCGCTCCTTCCGCCAGCAAGTAGATTAGCGTCTACAGTGGTTAGGGCGGCACTTTCTCTGTAAGGTGGGATTTACTGGACTTTTTTTTTTTTAATTACATTTCACATTTTACCGCAGAATATTGGGTACTGGTGAAATTATTCAAAAGACTGCTCTCAAGAAGTTCAGGGAATTCCTAAAGAGCTTTGAGCAGCCTCTCTAGAATTAAGTGTGGACTCCACTCTGAAGGGGCAGCATTTGAGTGTATAAATTCTGGTGCATTTGGTAAAAGCGTTCTAGTTTCTACACATTGAAACCTTCCCAGGACGGGAGTGCATGGCAGGAATCATTAGAAGGGATGAGCAGCCAGGTGAGGTGCTGAGTTCAGCACAGCCACCGCTCTGCCTGGTCACCTTTCCTGTGTAGGTTTCTGACTTGACCTCTCTCAGGCACCCCCACTTCTGTGAAACCTGTCTCCACCCAGGGTGCCAGTCTACTGCGAGATTTCCCTTCCTTAACCTTTTCTCAAAGTCATTGTTGGTGTCACATGGTGTATCTAACATGGGGGAAGAAATCCTCAGGACCGTAACAAAAGTACAGGTGTTTGGGAGACAGGTAGAGAAAGAAAGCAGGCCAGAAACCAAGTTGCATGATTACAGCAATCCCTTCCCATGCTCCTGTAAATTCCCATGACCCTGACAAGAGTACAGCCATCCTGGAGGAAGCAATGATGGAAAGCAGGTCAGAGACCAAATGGCATGGTCACGGCAATCTCTTCCCACCCTCCTGAAATGCTTTAAGGCTGGTAGCATCAGAATCTCCTACCCTCATCCTGGCCCAGCATCCCAAAGAAAGAAAGGAAGAATGCCTGCCCTGAGGTCCAGTGGGTAGCTGAATTTAAGGGGAAAAATGTAACAAAAGTGAGGATAGTGGAATTCAAGAGGTGTTGTGAATGGGAATGCTGAGTCAGTTTTTCCTCAGGCAAAATTGAAGACAGACAGTTTTCCAGGTGTTTCCTGTCCTTAAGCCTGATTGTTCATCCTTCCAGGCTCTCGGGAATCACTTGAGGCTTAAAGGAACAATTTCTAAAAGATAAAGGAGCTGGCAAAATGTAAAGAGAAAGAATTTACATTTTCTTTGGTCTATTGGGTTCCTCAATGAATTATGAAAACAAATCCACAAGGGTGGGAGGCTGCTGGCCAGAGAAAGAAAGCAGGTGGAGACATTTTAGTCATTATTGAAAAACCATGAGGTACTCATTGTTCTATTTTCTCTATAAATGTGACTATCCTTACACCTGCCCTGTATCGGGGCTTTGGGTGCAGGTAATAGCAACCTGATTCACACTTAGGCAGGCGCGAACATTTACTAGAAAGATCCCGAGGTATTTTCAAGTATAAAGGCAAAAGTACAACTGGACTTTGGCTACAGGAGTTTGGTTTAGGATAATCCAAAAGTCCATTCTCTTAGACCTACCAGGCTCTCCTCGGGGCTCCTGCGTGTCTCTTCCTCAGTGTACACCAGCTCCCATGGCCTCTGGTCCAGCCAGGAAGACCGTGCTGTAAGAGCTACAGAGTTTTACGTGTCAGAGTTCAGGTACTCTGATGGAGATTTTTCTCTCTGTCCCTATCTCAGAGTTTCAAGGAAGGACCAATCATAGGGAATAAGATTCTGTTGTATGGAATGACCATTTCCAAGGGGTATGTGTATATGCTGGGGTGGGCAGGTGAGCAGCTGAAGAAAAGTGGGGGGTCTGAACTGTAGGTCTGAGTACATGGGCCCCATTCCAGATGCTGGAAGACAAGGGTGGAGCACCTTGTCCACCTTCTTAGAGTTACCAGTCCAGGGCAGGAGCCTGAAAGTAAACCAGAAACCACAAATTAAAAGGACAGTGCTTTCACGGGCCCCTATAGGTGACTCCAGGAGCCGTCAGAGAAGGCTGTACCAAGAAGTCATGTCTGAGCTGACGTGGGAGTAGGACTTGGTCCTGGGGGCTAGGAGGAGGGTGGAGACAAGCAGCTGGGCAATTGGAGGAGGATGGGAAAGCGCATTCTGGACAAGAGTGGTGTGAGTCCCAGAGCTGAGGAAGCAGGTCTTCACTACAATATGTGGTTTTTTTTTTCAAAGTGGGAAACAAAGTCTGGTACAAAGCTGGGCCCTCAGGAGACCCCCGAGGAAGAGCTTATTGCTTATCTTGCCACAGAGCGCTAGATCCCTCTGTGCACCCCGAGTCTCCATGAGCTCCCAGGGGCAGCCGGTCTCAGCCTGCCCTGTGGAACCATGTACAGGGGCAAGCCCTACTCAGTGGGAATGGTTGCTGTTGCAGGAATCCGTGACCTTCAAGGATGTGGCTGTGCTCTTCACCCGAGAGGAGTGGGGGCACCTGAGCCCCGCCCAGAGGACCCTCTACCGAGATGTGATGCTGGAGAACTACAGCCACCTGGTCTCACTGGGTAAAGTGGGGACCTCAGAAGCTTCCTTTTCCTTTTAGGGAATCTCTTTGGGACCCTTAAACTGATGCCATGTAGAAGATTGGGTTGGAAACAGGCCAATTGAAGATGTTGTCTTCAAGGCAGTGACTTAGTGACTGTGACTGTGGCCCAGCCTTCTAGGAGTCCGAGTACAGATGCCTCAAAAGGGATTGGGGGCCAGATCTTACCTGTCTGGCACGGAGAGGGACAGGGAGGTAGATTGTGTAAGGGCCAAGCCATCTCTTCCTCCTGCTGGGAATACATCGCCACCCCAGGCCTCCTATCAAGCCACCTTTTCTAGGAAGTTCAGAGGACAAGGCCTTATCCATGCTGTGATTTTTATCCCTCATATGAACAGATGTGGTTCATTTTTTTTACTCTCAAAAACAGGGCTCTTAGGACCCACACCAGACATGTTTTCTCAGATGGGAAAAGGAGAAGAATGGATGCCAGAGGATGCCTTGGGAGGCGTCTGTCTTGGTAAGAGTTGGGTGTGTGGTGGTGCTGGGAGGAGTCACCTGGGGGCAGGCACGGAGGTTCAGCAGATGTGCCCGCCTGTGGCTGGAGAAATGAGTCTCTTCCCCCTTTTGGTCACCTCAGCACCTGTGGCCACATCTGTAGAAGGGCACACTGCCAAAACGTGGTGCCCACCCCCTTTTTTTTCTGTAGAGACAGAGTCCCACTTTATTGCCCTAGGTAGAGTGCCGTGGTGTCACATAGCTCACAGCAACCTCCAACTCCTGGGCTTAGGCAATTCTCTTGCTTCAGCCTCCCGAGTAGCTGGGACTACAGGCGCCTGCCACAACGCTCAGCTATTTTTTTGTTGCAGTTTGGCCGGGGCCGGGTTTGAACCCACCACCTTCGGTATATGGGGCTGGCACCCTACCCACTGAGACACAGGAGCCCCCTGGAGCTCCTTTCTTGCAGTGGGTGGTGCCACCCCTGAAATTCACCTCCATGACTTTCTCCTCTCACTGTTCCTCATCCATTAATAGTCTTAGGTTTAGAAAAGACCTTACATGCCATCTGGGCGGTTCTCTCCCTCTACCGAGCATGAGCGTCCTGTTGGCATCCAGCAGCGCCATCTCTGCCCGCACCTCTCTGAGGAGTGGCCACTCTGGTGACACAGCAGGGCAATGATTTTATAGCTCCCAATAAAATTTTATTCTTTGCCCACATTTCCTATTAAAGTTATATTTTTTTAATAGAGCTATATCTTTTTGATTTTTAATTAGAAATTACTCTTGTAAAGAAATGCTAGTCATTTCCAAATGTTTATTCCCCTCTCATTACTTCCTAATTCATATTCATTCTTAAAATACTTAATGGGTTCCTTTTTATTAATAGTTTTTGGTTTTTCTTCTGTTTCATTTCTTAATGACTGGCAAAAGACTTCAAAGGCTGTATAGAGCAATGATTAATAAAGGTTGAGGGGGTTGGTTTTTTGCTTTTGGTTTTTGGTTTTTTGAGATAGTCTCGCTCTGTCACTGTTGGTAGAGTGCCCTGGCATCATAGCTCACAAAAACCTCAAACTCATGAGCTCAAGAGATCCTCCTGCCTCAGCCTCCCAAGTAGGTGGGACTACACACGCCCACCACCACATCTGGCTAGTTTTCTGTGTCTCTTTAGTAGCGATGTGGTCTCACTTTTGCTCAGGCTGGTTTTAAACTCCTAAGCTTAGTCAGTCCACCCACCTCAGCTTCAGCTCAGCCCTCATGCCGAACCCCCGTGCCTAGCCTATCTTGTGGTTTTAATTTGCCTTTCCTTCATTATTAGTGAAGTTAAATGTCTTTTCACATACTTACTGGTTATTTTTGTTCTGTGACTTACATATTTCTATTCTTTGCCCACTTTTTTTATGCCAGTTTCTTCTGTCTTTTTCTGTTTATTCATAGGAGTTCTGTGTACAGGAATCTGTACTTCTATCAGTTAATGTGTATATAAGCTTATCTCGCCTCTTTATGAATGGAAGTTCTTAAGGAAAACATACCAGCCTTCATCTTCTTTATTCCTAGTGTTTTCTGTGTTCTGTCTAAATAATCCTTTCTACCCTTAGACCCATGAGGGAAGGACTTTGTCTTGTTTGCTGTTACAACTCAGCACACCAGATCTTCATGTGTATTTGTTGAATGAAAGAATGAATTTGTGATATTTACTTTTGTCCTTTTCTGTGTGAGTCTTGTCAAAGGTTTGTCCTTTTTTTGTTAGACTTTTAAATAAATATTTGACTTTGCTGATCCTTTCTATTTGATCTTAATTTCATTCATTTTTATTTACTGTTTCTTTCCTTCAATTTTTCTGGAATTTGTTTTATTTTTCTTTTCAGTATTTTATTTTTTATCAAAGTAACATGTACATTTAGTTTAATGAAACTGCAAGGTTTCCTATTTGCCCCTTTCCAGAAGTAACCACTGTTGCTTCTTCCAGCTGATTAGGGTAGATCTGCTTCCACATCTCTAATACGTTTGTTGCTACCTTTTGACTTTTCAATTTTAAATGTTATTTATTGAATTCTTTCTATGAAAAATGAGGATTAAACGCAGCCACACTACCCAAACCACCCTGCTTATTAACCTTTATCCCCTCTGTAGTGTCCCTTTGATTAGATGAATAATCCATGTTTGCTTTTTGTGTGTGTGGTTTTTTTTTTTTTTTTTTTTTTGGCCAGGGCTGGGTTTGAACCTGCCACCTCCGGCATATGGGGCCAGTGCCCTACTCCTTGAGCCAGGGGTGCTGCCGCATGTTTGCATTCTTACTGCTAGTTGTAACTGAGCCGTGTGCTACATCATGACAGCTGCTGCTTTCCTGTTCCCAGAGTGCATTGGCTCTTGGCTTGTGCTGATCACTGATTTGGTATTGGCTCTGACTTGTGCATTCTGGAAGGGCAGCCTTCTGCCTCTGATGCCCAGCTGGCATCCTGCAGGTCCCCTCCATCCTGGGCTGGGCTCACTGTGTCCTTCCGTTCTTCTCCGTCTGCTTTCTTCTTTTGGGGACACACATCTTCCAGTAGTTTCCTAAGAAAGGATCACGCACTGTAAACTGGCGTGTCTGTAAACATCCTTTGTTCTCCCTAACACTTTATGAGTCATTTAACTGAATACAGTTCAGCATTGAAATCATTTCATTTCAGAATTTTGACATGTCTCCATATAAAACCAGCACATTGTGCCCCACAATTGCATTAATGTATAGAGCTATGATTTAATAAAATAAAAAAAAGCTCCCTTCTTTTAATGCTTTTTTTGTTGTTGTTCTACATTCTGACAGACTCCATCAATTTTGTCTTCCAAGTCTTACATTGAAGTGTTGTAAGTAATTTTTAATCAATTTCATTTAGAGTATAAATTACATGCTCTAAAATTCACCAGTTTTAAGTATAAAATTTGATCAGTTTTGACAAATTTACACAACTGTATAACCATTGCCCGATCAAGAAAAATAAATTTTTGTTATCCCCTCTGCAGTTAATTCGCCCCCATCCCTCACTGATTCACATTCTGTCACCAGGAGCTCACCCTTTCCAGGACTTCATGTGACTGAATTATACCCTCTGTGCTCTAGTATCTGACCTCTTCCACTTAGCACAGGTCTTTAAGACTTGTCTTGCTGTGTCATGCATCCAGAGCTCCCAATCCCACCATTAGCATCCGCTGTGTGGAGACCCCAATTTCTTCATCCAGCCATCATTAGTGAGCTCTTGAGTTGTTTTCAGTTTGGGGCCCAAGCATCACTTTCTCTCAGACAAGTGTTTATTTGGATGTATTTTCAGTTCACGCTTAGGTATGTTTTCATTGGGAGTAGGATTGCTGGTTGTATGCTAAGTGTGTGTTTAACTTTATAATAAACTGAGAAATTTTTTCAAAGTGACCACTCTGTTTTGTATTCTGCGTGCACCAGGCAGGGCCTCTAGCACAGTGGTGAGTAGCTGGCTTGGGGGCATCTTTGCCATGTGCCCTGTCTTGGGGGAAGCATTCAGTCTTTCTCTTTTGAGTAAGATGCCCTTTATCAGGTTGACGAAGTTTACACCCATTCCTGGTTTGAGGACAGTTTTATCATAAATGGATCCTAAGTTTTGCCAGATGTTTTCCTGAATCCTTAAGATGATGCTGTAATTGACATGGTGAATCACCTTGGTTAGGGAGCTTGGTAGTCTTTTTGAAGACACGCTGCCAGGCTGATCTTGAACTCCTGGGCTCAAACAGTCCTCCCAACTCGGCCTCCTGAACAGCTGGAGCTATAGGCCTGCTCCCCCACACCTGGCTTATTGGTTTTTCAAATGTCAACTCAAATTTGTATTTCTGGGGTAAATCCAATTTAGTCTTGATTTAATATCTTTTATAAATCTTACTGGATTTAATTTGCTAATTCTTTGTTAAGGATTTTGCATTGGTTTTCATGAGGGGTATTAGTCTGTAGTTTCCTTTCTAGTATCTTTGATTCTGAAATCAGAGTAATTTGCCTCACAAAATAAAATGGGATGTGTCCCCTACTGTTCTCTGGGGAAAATTGCATAGTAATGGTGTTATTGCTTCACTTAGTTTGGAAAACTAATGAAATCTGGGCCAGGAGTAGACATATGGGTCAGCTTGTTTCGTTTTATTTTTTCCTGAGCCCATTCTTCTGCAGAAATGTGGGACAATTTTAAACTGCGGGTTCAGTGTCTGCAGCTGTGTTATCTTTGTGTCTCATAGACTGTAGCTGATCCCCCTTCCCAGTGCTGATCTCTGCCCTTAATTCCCTGAGATCCCCAGGCTTGTTTTGGTCCTGTGACCTAGAATCTTCCAGGGACTAAGCTGGGGCATCCATTGGTCTGACCTTGTTCTTATTTGTTTTCTCTCAGGGGTCACCTTCCTTTGTTGCCATTTATCCATTGCCTAAAAACAGTTGTTTCACATTTTCTCATTCTTTGTAAGCATTTATTATTATTTTACAGTTAAAATATCTCATCTCTAAAGATACTGATTTTCAAGAACAGTTTCTTCTCCCACCATAGGCTCTGTTTTCTCTAATTTTTTGTTTGATTCTTTGGTTCTAATTCTTAACCATTTTCAGAGGCATTAATCACAGTTTTGTTTTGTTTTTTAGAGACAGTCTCATTTTGTCACCCTCGGTAGAGTGCCATGGCATCACAGCTCACAGCAACCTCCAGCTCTTGGGCTTAGGCGATTCTCTTGCCTCAGTCTCCTGAGTAGCTGGGACTACTGGCACCTGCCTACAATGCCTGGTTATTTTTGTTGTTGTTGTTGCAATTTAGCTGGGCTGAACCTGCCACTCTTGGTATATGGGGCTGGCGCCCTACCCACTGAACCATAGGCACTGCCCAAACACAGTCATTTTAAAATCTACATATGCTAACTCTCTTATCTGGGTCTGTGGTGCTTTTTCTATTGTCTGTGTTTTCTCTTCATACAATGTCTTAGCATTCCTGGTATGTTTTGATGATTGCCTGACATTACTTATGGAGGAATGCAAAGGCTCTGGATGTTATTTCCCTGCAGAGAAGATTTGCCTTCTCCTTTTGTAGGTAGCCAGAGTGCAAGCAAACCATCTTCAGCCAGCCAGAGACTGCACCAGCTGGAGGCTGGGTACAGAGTTTGTAAAGCTCTGTCAGCCTTTGCTCACCCTCACTGCCAGGTGGTAGCCCCAGGTGAAAGCGACACATGTTTTCTGTGACCCCTTGGAAAGTCCTGAACTTCAATTTCTGGTTCCATAGTAACAAAACACAATAGACCATTCTGGATTGCAGCATAACTTTAGTCTTTTGCTCTGCAAAGCTTAAAAATTCAGTACATTGGCTCAGCACCTGTGGCTCAACAGGCTAAGGCGCCAGCCACGTACACCTGAGCTGGCAGGTTTGAATCCAGCTCAGGCCTGCCAAACAACAATGACAGCTACAACCTCATTGTGGCGGGCGCCTGTAGTCCCAGCTACTTGGGAGGCAGGGGCAGGAGACTTGCTTGAACCCAGGAATTGGAGGTTGCTGTGAGCTGTGATGCCACAGCACTCTATCCAGGGTGACATTTTGAGGCTGCCTCAAAAAAATAAAATAAAAATTAAAAAAAAAAAAAATTCAGTACATTGTTTGAGGGACTAAACACTAAGTGTTGGGATCACCTTTGTATATTTCCCTTTGCTCCAAAATGTTAGATTATTAACTCTGCCTCTGGTAACATCTCATATCTTCAGATAGATATCCCTTTTTTCCGATTCAGATTTTGTAGTTGTTCTACAGAAATACTGGTCAGCCTCAGGCTGCTCTATTTTGGCCAAAAGTCAAAGTTCTTTATGTTTTGAGTTTTGGCAATACTGGTGTTTAACTTTGATCATCTTTTGTTTTGAGCATGGATGTATTATTCTGAGCTCAACAGGATTTCAGCCTTAAAATATACTTGCTTATCTTTCTTTTCAGTAAGTCATTTTTTTTATTATAGTTTTTGGTACAATATTTTCTGAAGTGAGTGGGAAAGGGAACTGATGAGGAAGGCTTGTTCTCTATAAGATTCCCCCGCAAACTTCTTTACCATCTTTGTTTAGAATCTAGTCTTTAGTACATGTAGTCCCCAAGGTACAAACATCTGACTTACATACAACTCGCACTTACAAGTGGAGGCTATTACAGGTAGTAGGTAACCAAACCTGTTCCAATTTTCGTCATGTAGCCCCCACATTATTTGTGTGGGCTTGTAGACTTTGCTTTCTCAGCACAATAGGAGGTCCTTATTTTATCACATTAGTAGATTCGAGCACATCACACAGCCTGTCCGTCTGAATGCTCACGTGAGCACATGAAAATGTTGGGTTTTAGTAGTTAAAGTTGAGGTTTTCTCTATCAAGTGTTGACCTCTGGTTTCTTGGTCTCTTAAGGCCACATCTCGATTGTCTTCAGACCGAATCACTAGAATAGACAGGGAGCATACTTTTTCTCAGCTATTAGCAGAGTGTAGTCTGTGTCAGGTTTTTTTATTTGAGGTTTGGAAAGGCAAGTAACTTTTCTGATCATAGAGAAAATAAGTGTTGTGGGCAGCGCCTGTGGCTCATCAAGTAGGGCGCCGGCCCCATATACCGAAGGTGGCAGTTTCAACCCCAGCCTCGGCCGAACTGCAAAACAGAAAAATAGCCGGGCGTTGTGGCAGGCTCCTGTAGTCCCAGCTACTCGGATGCTGAGGCAAGAGAATCGCCTAAGCCCAGGAGTTGGAGGTTGCTGTGAGCTGTGTGATGCCACAGCACTCTACTGAGGGTGATAAAGTCTCTATAAAAAAAAAAAAAAATCTGTCTCTATAAAAAAAATGGAGAAAATGAGTGTTGTCCTCAGGATTCCAGCTCCCTGCACTCTGGCTTCATCTACTGTGCACTAGGTCAGCTGCTGCTGAGGGCTTGTGTTCACTTCTCTTTCCCCTTCCTTCCTTCCTTTTTACCTTCACTTCAAGAAATCTTCAATTGCAAGTACAAATCGGATCTATCAGGTGTAAAACACAAATGTCTTAACACTGTAATTGGGTAAATGAGGTAAAGGCTTTTTTAATTCGTAGGCTATAAGCACTCCAATTTGTACAAATAATCAACACATTGAATCCCACAATGGCATAAATGTATTCATGATCTATGTACAAATGACTTAATAAAAAATAATAAACAGCGCCTGTGGCTCAACAGAGTAAGGACCTGGCCCCATATGCTGGAGGTGGTGGGTTCAAACCCAGTCCCAGCCAAAAACTGCAAAAAAAAAAAAAAAAAAAAATTTAAATTAAAAAGTAAATAAATAAATAAATAAAAGAAATCTTCAAAACTGCAACCTCTTTGTAGGGGCCCATCTTGATGTTTTAGTAGTATAAACAGACATCTGTATTTTTAATGTCTTTCAGACTGGATGGCTGTGCCTGTGAGTAGGAAATCTCTCAAGGCAGGTATCCCTGAAGAATTGGATCAGTGGACACTGAAAGAGAGATTCAGTAGAGGCAGGGACTGTAAATATGCTGTCCTGCTGGAATGCCAGTGTGGGGACCAGGACACCAGTTTACAGCAAGTGGCTCCTACACTCCAGAGCACCCCATCCGGGATGAGTGGGCAGAAATGTGATGCATCCGGGAACAGCAGCACTGTGAGCTCCTCTCTTGTCCAAAGTCAGGGGTTTCAGCCTCCCGAAAAAGCCTTTGAGTGTAATGAGTGTGGAAAAGTCTTTTCAAAGAGTTCAACTCTTGACAAACATCAGAAAATTCATACTGAACAAAACACAAGTCAGAAAACTCATATTAAAGAAAAACGATATGAATGTCGAGAATGTGGGAAAGCCTTTCACCAGAGTACGCACCTCATTCATCACCAAAGAATTCACACTGGTGAAAAACCCTATGAATGTAAGGAATGTGGAAAGGCCTTCTCAGTGAGCTCCTCACTCACTTACCACCAGAAGATTCACACGGGAGAGAAACCTTTTGAATGCAACTTATGTGGAAAAGCTTTTATCCGAAACATACACCTTGCACATCATCATAGAATACATACTGGAGAAAAACCTTTCAAATGTAACATATGTGAAAAAGCCTTCGTGTGCAGGGCACATCTTACCAAACATCAGAATATTCATAGTGGAGAGAAACCCTATAAATGTAACGAATGTGGGAAAGCCTTTAATCAGAGTACCAGTTTTCTGCAGCATCAGAGGATTCACACTGGAGAGAAACCCTTTGAATGTAATGAATGTGGAAAGGCCTTCAGGGTGAACTCTTCCCTTACTGAACATCAGAGAATTCATACTGGAGAGAAACCTTACAAATGTAATGAATGTGGGAAAGCCTTCAGGGATAATTCATCCTTTGCACGACATCGGAAAATTCACACTGGAGAGAAACCTTACAGATGTGGGTTGTGTGAGAAAGCCTTTAGGGACCAATCAGCCCTTGCCCAGCATCAGAGAATTCATACCGGGGAAAAACCTTATATATGTAATATATGTGAAAAAGCCTTCAGCGACCATTCAGCCCTTACCCAACATAAGAGAATTCATACTAGAGAAAAACCTTACAATTGTAAGATCTGTGGGAAAGCCTTTATCCGAAGCACACACCTCACTCAACACCAGAGGATTCACACAGGAGAGAAACCCTATAAATGTAATAAATGTGGGAAAGCTTTTAACCAGACCGCAAACCTCATTCAGCATCAGAGACATCATATTGGAGAGAAGTGATACAAACACAGTTTGACAGAGCTTAGAGACCGAACATAAGAGAATCCACGTTAGAGAATAACAATGCTTACACCAAGATAGTCACTTTATTTGGTAAGAGTCACATTTTACAGTATTGTGAGTTTGAAAATTTAAGAATGGCAAACACTCACTCTTTAGTGCTTCCTCCAGTGAATAGCAGTTAAGAGAAACTATAAAATTATAAAAATTAAGGTTGAATCACACGCAGAAGAACAAAAAACTAAAAAGGTCAACAAGTGTCAATCTAACTGTCCTGGATTCTCACAAAAGAGGGTTGCCACCTTTCCTGGAAACCACAGTTCTCACCCACCTCCTGACATGCAGTGTAAAGAAAAGTGCGGCCACCATGCAGCAGCCAGGAGTTACCTGCTGGGTGTCTCACCTGCTTCAAACCAGCTTTTGTCAGCTCTCTGACCTGTGTGTCCCCTGCGTACTACCTATATTGTCCTGGGACACTTCTGACTCAGCAACTCCTTACTGTTCACGCTGGGTTACTTGTGCCCCATTTGCCCTGGGGGGTGTGATCACCTTATCTTAGCATCGCTCACCATTCTGGACAGTGTACCCAAACCTAGCTTTCAGGGATTAGGATTTCTGTCTGGGAGACAAAATAGGATCACAATGTTCAAGTTACCCAGTCCCTTTAGGCCTCAGTTTGAGTCTGACCCCAGGACAGCCCCTGCACTGTAGTTGGTTCCTCAGCACATGTCTGTCAGGGGCTTGTCCAGCTGTGTGAGGATCCCACCTGTCTGGTGAGATTCCAGGACATTTGCACCTCTGACTGGCCATTTCCTTATGTGCAGTTGACATGAGGTGAGAGCCCCAAGGCCAGCTCTCAAAACGCTTGACCCACTGTTTCCTATTGGCTGTATGGTGCTGCGCTGCGTCCCCTGTATGCGAATTTATATCATGTGCTTGAACACTGAGCTGCTCCAGCCTGGTCCTTCCCCGCTTAGGTCTGGATTTCTTAAGGTATTGATGCTGTGTGCACAGGAGAGCAGAGACCTTTGGATTTCTGCTTCTGCATTTGGAAATGGTCATTTCCTCCATCTGGGCATGCCACTACTTCCAAGGCTGCTGGAAGGGTTAACCCTAACCCTAACTCTAACAGATCCTGACAGTGGTAAGCAACATGTTGAGCAGTTCCATGGGTCAGGGAGTGGTTGGTAGGCCGGGCATGGTAGCTCACACCTATAATCTAGCACTCTGGGAGGCCAAGGGCAGTGGATCACTGAGCTCCAGAGTTCAAGACCACCCCGAGTAAGACAGAGACCCCGTCTCTATTAAAAATAGAAAAACTAGCCCCATGTTGTGGCAGGCACCTGTAGTCCCAGCTACTCAAGAGCCTGAGGAAAGGATCACTTGAGCACAGGAGTCTGAGATTGCTGTGAGCTACAATGATACCATAGTACTCATCTGAGTTAATCCAAAGGTGACTCTGTTTCTAAATTAAAAAAAAAAAAAAAAAAGGACGGCTCCTGTGGCTCAGCGAGTAGGGCGCCGGCCCCATATACCGAAGGTGGTGGGTTCAAGCCTGGCCTCGGCCGAACTGCAAAACAAAAAAATAGCCGGGCGCTGTGGCGGGTGCCTGTAGTCCCAGCTACTAGGGAGGCTGAGGCAAGAGAATCGCTTAAGCCCAAGAGCTGGAGGTTGCTGTGAGCAGTGTGACGCCA